>JAHWFO010003142.1:97263-132258 GCA_023313115.1 Rhysida immarginata
TCAACCCAGTCCAGTTTTTTGCCATATAGTGTTAGAGAATCTAATGAGAATAGACTTGGAATAGAACAAGCTGAGTATTTATAACGGACAAGAGCCAATCAAGACAAAAAGGTCCAAGTGAAATTTATTAATTGGGTAAGTGCGTCGCCCATTTGATGAATGGTGATTCGCTAATAGGGCCCCTATCTAAGTTGAGTAACAATTTTTTATCTGTTTTTTGAATGGCTAAGCTTTCGAAGGCGTCTAGAAGGTGTTTCTTGTTTATTGACTCTATCAGTTTTACATTATTTAATAAGAATTCATGTCCGGTATCTAAAGAGTGTTTGGCTATGGATGACTGATTCCCTCTACCATATCTTGTGTGTCTCACGTGTTTTCGAATCTTGTTTCAATATTACGGGAAGTTTGTCCTTTGTACATCATGGGGCATTGGGAACATCTGGCTTCGTATATTTCTGATTTCTGTAGTGGTGGAATCTGGTCCTTGGGGTTTGGTAATAAATGCCTGGTCTGGTTGGGATTGCTAAAAGATAACGAAATATCAAAAGTTTTAAAAACAGAATTCAGACCTTTGAATAATGATTTGTTGTAAGGTAAGGATATGACTCTCCTTCTTTTTTTAGTCCGGTTGAGGGTAGTCGTCCATGAACTTCTTTAACTTCCTCTTCCTGACGAAATCAGTGACAGTACGTATGCTGTAGCCATTTTTAACTGCAATGTTCTGGATATCAAGGAAATCTCTTTTTTGATTGAGGATTGACCTACAATAGTGGGAGATTAATAGCTCTGTCAATAATCGAAATGAAAGTGGACATTTTTTGATTCCAAGGGTGGCTGGAATCGCTTGGGATGTAATTCAAACCGTTGGTAGGCTTCTGGTATACCTCAAATGATAGTGAATCATGGTTTCTGATGACTAGGATGTCAAGGAATGGCAACCTTTGATTGATAACACTACATACTGCTTCAAGCTGTTGTAAGGATAGCAAAAAAACAACGAGGAGATCTCAAAGTTTGATAGGGATAGTTTAATAATTATTCGGAGAGTGAGATAAATTTGGAACAGTGGGTAGTTGTGTATGAATAAAATCGTTAAAGGAAGAAGATGAGACTTAGTCGGGTTGAGAAAAAGAAGAACAAGACGAAATAGTACCATATGGAAGATTCTTTAACATCAAAAACTAAGAATTGAAATAGTTGTACCTAGACTTATTGATTGAATTCTTCTCATGGTCGGAAAAACTTTTAAAATTGTTAAGGGAGGTTACAAACGGTTACAGTGAAACTTAGGATATAAATACTTTTTTCTTTTGATCAAAATTAAGATTTATGGCGTAATCCATGGTTTAGAACAATTATTACAAGACTTAGTATAATGAGAGAAGAATCTTTGAAGTAAGTATCGATCATACCCGAGCTGAAACTGAGATAAAATAAAACTAGAAAATAACAAATTAGTATCTATAAAATTAGATAAAAAGGAGTACCAGTCGGTAAGAGCAAGATAAGGTTGTAAAATAGATACGCGATTAGAGGTAATTAACGGCGAATGAATATAGTTAGCCCGAGGGATAATATTAGTAGTAATGAAAATGATCCGAAATAGATACGTTGTCATCTCTTCGAGCGGGCACGGCCGATAAGCCAAGATCTAAGCCGTCGGATCGTCCGCCAGGCACGAACAGCCAGGAAAAAATCTTAAGCAAACGAAGAAGACAGTTAAATGCCCGACACCCGCGGAAATCAGTAGACCGACCGGGAACCACAGAAACAATAAGACACCGCTCTCATTGGCCTTGCGTATGCCAGCAACCTGGTTCTAGGCCGACCCCTTGGTCTCTTATCCACCGGCTTGGAAAGTAACAACTGCCTAGGAAGACCAGTTTGCGGCATCCGTATCACGTGGCCATACCAGCGCAACTGAGATCTCTCAATGCGGAGAAGTAGCGGCTCAACACCTAAAGATTCTCTTATTGTGCTGCTATACACTCTATCTAGTAGGGTAACACCTGCCACACCTCTCAGAAATCTCATTTCGGCCGCTTGTACCCTCGATCGCACTCTTTCGGTCATTACCCAAGCCTCATGACCATAGGTGAGAATGGGGACAAAAATAGATTTGAAGACGGAGAGCTTGGCTTTGTTACCCAGCTCGCGCTTCGTTACCACGGATCGCCACAGTTCACGTCCGACACAGCTTGCTGCACTGATCCGAGCATCCAATTCTTTCTCCTGCCGTCCATCACTCGTGAATGCAATCCCGAAATACTTGAATTTCTCCACCTGTCTCAATGAGGCTCCCCAAACACGCCCATTGCCTCGGCTGCCCCTGTCTATCCAGTCCATAAAGATAATGAGCAAGATGGGCGACAGTACGCACCCTTAGCGGAGTCCCTCTTGTCTTTTCTTATTCGGAAATTTAATTCCCTCACCCCTAATGGCTTTAACCTTAGCAAAGGTACCTTTCCCTCATTCCTTTCCCATATTCTCTTCAACTTCAGCTATTCCCTAATTTGTCGTAGGCTCTCTGGGCCCTTTCTTTTTCTTTATCTTTTTTCAGTTATTTCTTCTTTTTTAATGTTCTTTCATAATTTTCTACTTCTATGTTCATTTTGTGTCCGTCCCTGTACTCTCCTTTTTTTCGCAGGCTTTCTGTACTCTTTTATTCTAGTGACCTTTTTTATGCAATACTATTTTACAGGGTGATTAGCGACCGGGAATTGTCAAAAAAGTTTGTAACCGGGAACGGTCAGGGAATCATAAAACCTGAATAATTTGAACTATGTCAATAATATTCTATCAGGACAGCACCCTTGTTTTGGCTTTTATGATCAGGAAAAATCAAGGAAAATTCAGGGAATTTTAGGAAATCGTTTTGATAGACACCCTATCGTTCATAAACTTTTTTATAATTTCAATTTTGTATTTGTTATAATATTGTATTTTTTTTTCGCCGCCCTCTTATCTGTCCTCCTTCTTGTCCTATCCCAATACGTCTTTAAATTCATCTCCTGTCCTCCCACTGGTACTCTTCTAGTTTTTAAGCCAATACCGTCTTACTATTTCCTATGCCAATTATATATAAAGGCGTCCTTTAGTACTCTTTCCATAATTTCAAGATATTCCTCTAATATTCTAATTGCCTTTAGAGAATTATCCTCTTTGCTTTGATAAAGGATAGTCTCTATCCGAAACGTCAGCTTATTATTTTATTTTTTATTTCTAGTTGTATTTTGATTTTATTTATTATTTATTAATTATTTTGTCAATTATTATTTATTTTTTTATTTTTATTTATTAACTATTATTTATTGTATTCCAGGGTTTTTGTGTCTCGTCCTTTTCTCTTATAAATATCCGTTCATAGATCTACTTTGGAGATTCTAAGCAAACAAGTTCATATGAACATGGGTCCGAATTTAAACGATAACTGAGATATGAACTGAAATAAAAATGCCGCCACCAAGATCAACAAGTTAATAACCCAGGGTTAATAGAACCTAGATTAATGAAATCTGCAGGAATAACAAGGTACATAAAACTGTGTATACCGTTAAAATTTGATCGAATTCCAACAAGAAGTTTCCGAGTTATTCATTCAACATCGTAACACGTGTTCATTTGTGAGTGCTAACCCACAATTTTGACTGCGTAACTCAGAAACTTCTCGTTGGAATTCGATCAAATTTTAACGCTACACATAGTCTTATGCACCCTGTTATTCCTCTACATTTTATTTATCTAGCCTTTACAGAACCTGAGTTATTTACTTGTTGATCTTGGTGGCGGCATTTTTATTTCTGTTCATATCTCAGTTATGGTTCAAATTTGGACCTGTATTCATATGAACTTTTTTTTTTCTTAGAATTACCCATACTACTTCCCCTCCAAGTTTGTACAGACCGTTCAGGTACACCCTGTATCATGTTTGGAGCTTTGAATCGATTGCTTCTTCCATTTCTTCATTTTTTCAAAAAAAAATTTAATTTCTCTAAAAAGGCTTAGCCTATTTCCATAAAAGATGGTCAATGCATAGTTTAAACAAGTCATTTACAAAAGACTTCGCCTTAATGAGAGGACTACGTACATGTCAAGTTTATTGAGTTTGGTTTGCTGGTTTGAACGCTACAGCCATTTTTTTAACTTTTAGAAAAAAATTAATGTCTCGAAAATAGCTTAACCAAATGACATAAAAAATACGCTAATGCACAATTTAAGGTACCCTCTAAGTACTTACAATTTATATTTGGTTCGGCTATTTGCCGTTTCAGAGGAGTTAGCTGCAAAAAATTGGTCACATACGTACAGACGGATATTTTTTTTCCTTCAAAATTTCAACATATCTTTGCGAATCATGAGTTTTAAGTCGCATTCATCAAAAAAAAAAAAATTGAGTTTTTGAAACGAACACATAGGCCTTCACTCTTAGAGAGTGGTAGGCTAATAAGCGATTTCAGAGAATCTTAGTCTGAAAAAACTGATCTGTTTCTTAAAAATATACAAAAATACGCTCTCTTATTACATCTCAATTCAAAGTGTAGTTTTGGTTCTGCTTTGGTCTAAGTTAACATTATTGACAGGAAATGGCGTAACCGGAAATTCTTATAGCAGCTGAAGGTAAATACAAAATGGATTTTATTATTTTTTAAATTATCATTATTCCGAAAAATAAAGCATTCTGAAACGCAAAAGAAAAAGTGTATTGTCGTTGTGACTGATTTTATGTTGTAATGATTTGATAAGAACTTTGAGCTTGAGAGCATGAGATAATTGAGATACCGTTCCTCCATGGTTCCTCCCTTGCGTTGGTCTTCCGATCCATTGCGAATTTAAATCCTACCAATTTATTCCCGTTAAACTTGCCATGTCTGGAAAATTGAGCTTTCTAGAGTTTTTAGTTTTCCTTGCCTTTGGCTGGACGCTCTTAGGTTGGACGAAGAAGAACTTGCCAACTCGAGTAAGTAAACTTTGATATGACCCGGTTCAAATTGTATGTGTGAAGGTGAGCGTTTTCACCAAAAAAGGACCATTATCACAAATTATAAAATTTTATTACAAATTTCACAAAACTAGACACATCGTAGAGCATCTGCAGCTGCAATGGAAACGCTTCTTACTTTTCCAACAAATTACTTATATAAAACCTATGGTGATATTATTCTTGTCAAGGAGGTGATAGAAAAACTTCTGCTAGGATTAGCAAGAGTAATTGAAGTTACTTGGCTGCTATTATTATTTATGATCATCAGTAATGAGGAATTTCACATTATTTTCATAGCAACTCTTTAAAAGCGATTTTTTCAAAATTTCTATCTAAATTTCAATTATTAAAAGTATTATAAAAGAAATCTCATCGCTGAAAGAATTTGGTAGTCTAGTTGTTCATAGTATGAGTTTAAAAGTTTAAAAGAATTAAAATTTAAGAAATAAAGAAATTAAACTGGAGCTAACTCCAAACATCAAGTAAATGATATTAATTAGAAAATAGATGGAAAAATTCTGCGACCTGGATTCCAGCTGCATCCAGCCTCGACTGTCATGGTCGACGCCTCTACCAACTGGGCTATCGCAAGTAGTAGTAAGAGCAGCCCTTTGTGTACAAGGTTGACCTTTGACCCCTGGATTTATGTACCAAGATGGCAGCAGTCAGGACCACGCCCTCCCAACAGGCGGTGGTACACAAAACGGCCCCATGTGACCCTTTTTTATCAGCAGAGATAAGATGAAAAGATATGATAACACCATCTGGCCGCCATTTCGGTTGCCATGGCAACGGAGCGGCCATTTTTGATGAGAAGATAAGATAAAACCAGCTCGTCGCCCACTCTGCCTGCCATTTTGACAAACGGCGGCCATTTCGGTTTTTCTTATAATTTACAATAATATTTTATGAATAATAATTCTTTATTAAATACTGATAAAAAGATAAAGATGAAAAGATAAAAAAAAGGAAAGAGAGAAGAAGAAACGGAAAAGAAAGAAAGCAAGAGAGAGAAGGAAAGAAAAAGATATAGAGAGAAAGAAGAGAGGACAGTGGAAAGAGAGGAAAGAGAAAGAAGAAAAAGAAGTGGTTTTTTTTTGGGGGGGGGGGGTACGCTGCCTCTCCCTTTCACCCTGTGCTTGGTGTCGGTGGTCCTAAACCGCCTGCTGTGTCACCAGAGCGCTCTAGTAGTGACATACCAGGGTTTCCAGTCCACCCATGCTTTGCAGATGGGCGGTAGGTTGAGGCAGCTGGGGACACTGGTACCTCAATGGAGTGTTACGACTACCTAAGCTCTGCCCGCCACTTTTTGCACAGGTACCTGCAAGTAAGTTTTGTTTCTTGCCTTATTGTATGCGGTCCAAAACATTAAAAAAAGAGGGTATAAGACATGTGCTGGGATCAGCGTGGAGAAGGGACCACCGAGCTTAGGTCTGAGCTTCTGGACCGCTAGGGTCGCCACACAAAAGTTCTGGTGGTAAAATTGTTCCTTCGGACGATTTTCTCCAGAGCTAATATTGAGCAGAAGATTTCTGCGTGTGTAACTCGGCGACCCGAGTTACATAGATAGATATAGATAGATAGAGTACCCGAATAGATAGAGTACACAAATAGATAGATATGAGTACCCGAATGTTTACGGAGCTGTGCTCAATATATATTGAAGATATCTGTACCTTGAAAGTAAGCTTGACAAGTTGTGCTGCCTGGGACACATTTTGATAATACGTTAGAGCGTACTGGTTCTCATAAGAAAACTTCACAGACAGACACTTCGCCAATGTGAAATGTGTAATAGCGTTGTCTGGGCAGATTATTATATGCTGAAAAGATACTTCGCTATGTTTGTGCGTCTGTCTGTCAGTTTGTCCTTCTGTATGTCCGTCGATTACTCGAGAATGCTTTAACTTTTTCAAATTCTGCTTTCTCTCTTCGATAGAGACTCTTCCTGAGCTCACCTGATTTGTTGCGATTGAAATTGTCTAACAGTCACTTGACTATTACGATCCAAACCACCCCGCCCCCATTAAATTTTCTTATTGCCAATAGAAGGCATTTAATATATCATTCGAACGGAAATGACGACCACAAGACGAATATGACATTCTTTTCGATTTTCGAAATGCTACGTCCGGGAAAATGACCTCCAAAAAGTATGTCTGCTACCCAAATTCGACAATTGTGGGTGTTAACTTGCCCACTGAGCCAAAAGTGTGCTTCGTCACCCCGCAGAATGTTCCATGGCCAAGCGAAGTCAACCACCATTTGAGCAAGGAACTTTTCAATGACCCCTTATTACGAGCTTTACCTAAAGCTATATATAAGAATACAAGCTTAATCGGTACCTTTATGTGTCCGGCCAGCCATCGTTTGCAGGGTAACATGAAAATGGAAGAACTTACCTGCGATATATCAACTTTTGATGAGCTCTCGTGGGCCCCTTCATGCGCGTGCACAAATGTTAAGAATATGAACATAGGGCATGTAATATATCAATGGATTCGTGTTGATAAGTCATAAGTGAATACAGTGTTAGGTTAGCATTGTTGATGACAGCTTGGAGAATGTGCCCGTTATAAAGCTTTTTCGATGATCGTGCTCATTTCGTTTAAAAATTCAGTGCTGTTAGGGCTATTGTTATGTGTGGGTAATTAATGTTGGGGCGATTGTTAAAAATGGCTAATTAATATTAGGCCTGTAGTTAAAAATGACTAAATAAAGTTAAGGCTATTGTTAAAAATGGCTAAATAATGTTAGGCCTATTGTTAAAAATTGCTAATTAAAGTTAGGCCTAAATTTAAAAATGATGTGAGTGTGGATAGAATCAAAGGAATTTCCACTGTTTATTTAAACCAACTGTAGGTAAAAGTGAAATATTCAAATTTAAAATTACATCTGCGTCACAGGTAAAGCTCTTTAGAATACTTAGAAGATTTTTCCTGACATTACTTTGCAACAATGATTTTTCTTTTCTAACGTTTATGGTAACTTTGATTAAGAAGGGATGAATGGCTCTAGCAATGAAAAGAACATAGGCGCAGTAGTAGAAAACATTTAGACGTACGAGGATTTCATTTCTCATTTCGCGCGTGTTTGGAAAGATTCGTGTGAACGCTGCAATCGAATACGCAAATTCACATGCAGTTTTTGCCATTGCTGTATATAAAATATTACTATAATATTAAACAACAATTTTTTTTCTATTCTTCTTTTCACCATATTTGAAATTCATTTTAGAGTTATGTTCTTGTTTGCATTAGAAAGTGATTAACTTTCCTGCACTGCACTCGCTTTGCACAATTGCTCCGAGATGTATGATTGTTGGGAGAGGTACAGAGCGCAGTTAACTTATTTTCAATGTATTTTGACATTAAACTTTCGGAATAAATTCTTTATCTGTTGATGAAGCAATTTGATGGATCTGAATTGAAAGTGTTTCCAAAGCATGTCTTCCAAAATCGTGTCTTCCAAAACATATACTTTAGCCCATGATAAAATTTCATGTTGTGCAGGATGTTGGAGATAACTACAGTAATGTATAACGGAAAAATACCCGTTCGATTGCAGGGGCCGGCTCGACATCAAATAAAAATTGGGTAGTTTTATCAAAAACATGACAGTTTTGACGTTCAACCCCCCTCGCCGACTGCAGAAATTGATGGCTGCTGCAGGCCACCTTCATCTCCCTCCATTCTGCCAGTCGACCAACCCAGTCCCTGCAATCGAGCAGGTAGACCTTTTATTTTGTTGTAAGGTCTCTATCAATTTTATTGATAGAAACAGCACTAAGGACTCTTCACTCAACGTTTCCCGTTATACTGCCCTGTAATGATCTGCAACACCCTTACACAACTTAGACCAGTGGGATCGTCAAAAAAGTTTTCCCACAATGTAGCACAGAATTGTCCAGAACTGTTTGGTACGCTTTGGCATTCATGGTTCCACGAACAAAAATAAGAGGACCAAGACTATGATGCCACATCTTCCGGCACAGTCCTGTTGATATCGTTCGCCGGGCAATCGCCAAAACCACATGCGTCTATCGGACTGCCGCAAACGTTAGCATGATTCATTACGCTATAGGATGGCTTTCCATTGTTCTGGCTTACATGTCCTTGCACTACTGTAACCGACGGGTCGCATTGAGGGCTGAGATGTTTGGCTTGTAAATTGGTGATCGTGAATGAAAACCAAATGTGACAATCTCCCGTCAGAAGATACTATCACTTGTATCATTAGACGACGCCGATCGAAATTCCGTCCTGTGATGATGTTTTTAACGATGCCTTACAGTTTGACATCATCGTACATTTTAAGGATGGACGGTCGTGATCTGTCAATTTTCTCGATTTATTGGGTCTGTTGGCAAGTAGTTGCTGTGGTGATGTTTTTAACGATGCCTGAGGTCTGACATGGTCTCGCGGGAGGGAGGGTGCATATTGACTGCCATAGTTGCTATGAGTGTAGTCTAACCCATCAACGTCTCATGTAGGTAGTATACCGTGTAAGGACGATCCCATGTTCTTTTGGAGAGGTCTCCGGTGATGAATGGCCAGATACTGCAGATGTTAAATGGTCATCTAGCGTCAATTCATAAAGATTAGCTAGCTTACTTTTCTCATATACTCTTAATTTATCAAAAATTATAATAGGGATAAATTTTCCTATATTTTACTAAGTATTATTACCTGAATAAATTTTATCTTTTTTATGTTATCTAATTGCTCAGCTCTTCTGTTAGAGATTGCTTTGTGTGAATGCTAGTTTTATTACTGCGCACATCTACACGTGATACTACTGTGATAACAAGGATACTTCCGTCATTTATCCTCCCACCCAGAGCCCATGGTTCAAATCTAGAGCCGAAGCTTCAACTCCACTGAGAATGGTTGGAACGACATATCTGACAGCAAGAGCATCTTCTCAACAATCTAGGAGAACTAAGAAAATGTCTGATGAATGCTTGGTCTCACATTGACGTACAGGTGCTTCACTACCTTATCAACTCTTTACCAGCTGTAAATCGGGCCATAGGAGGTCTAATAATATATTAAACAGATGTTTTTCTAATTCATTGGCCTATAGGAAACATGCAGCTTGAAAATTCTAATTAAGTGTTAAATAATAGTTCAGCCAATACCGTCTTACTGTTCCCTATGCCAACTATATATAAAGGCGTCCTTTAGTACTTTTTTCATAACTTCAGGATAATTCTCTAATATTCTAATTGCCTTTAGAGAATTATCCTTTTTGCTTTGATAAAGGATAGCCTCTATCCGAAACGTCAGCTTTTTATTTGATTATATAACTATTATTTATTGTATTCCACGGTTTTTGTGTCTCGTCCTTTTCTCTTATAAATATCCGTTAATTAAGTGTTACAAATTTTTTTGATGACCTCGATGCAAAATTTAATAAGTGAACGCTTCAAATCATTTAATTGATTTATGCAAATATAATTCTTATTAGACTAATTAAATACATAATTTTATATGCAACATTCACAATGTTTTTAAAAGTTCCAGAAGATTCCAATAAGTTACTTGAATATTTTTGTCGCTTTTTTTAGTATTCGTATTCATCTTCTTCTTTCACAATTTGTCTGCATCTTTTCGTTTCTTTGTCATATTTAAAACCAGATATGCACATATTTTCAAAAGCACTTACGGCTTCCGTTCTTGGTTGGATTTTATCTTTTACTTCCAGTGTTTCAGGCCTTTTGTTTGGAGATAGTAAATTCGACAGCACAATCAAGGAAAATGTTACAGTCAGCAGAAAAAGAATCCCCATTTTTATTGCCATATCTGCAAAAGAAAAATATAAACGGTTATAAAGACTACCATATCTATAGTTTATTTCAATTTATCCTTGTACTACAGGAACAGTTAGGAGCCATTTTACGCCTCACTTGGAAATTGTGTTATTATGCCAAGAAAATAGTTCTATTATAAATTTTATTTTAAAGCTCATGAAAATAAAAAAAGTATTTATTTATCTATATGTTATATTTTAATGAAATTTCACCATTTTAATTGGGAAATTAATTTTTTAAATAATAATAAACGACATTACTACGTGCATGCGCAGTTTGTTATGCAAGCTGTGTCTCACTTTGACTGCTAACCTCGACCCCTATTATAATGCTTTATATTATATCAGATTTGTAAAGAAACTTATATTATCAAGAAAGAGGGCAAACCAGTCTTGTGATCATAAAAATAAAATCATTAAATATTTAAAATAGTAATGGTCATTTGACAATGCGCAAGGCCAGTCTCGTTTTCGTGTAACTATTTCTGTACTACAAGGTTAAGTTGAAACAGGCTGTATTTTGGGTTATGGTTTTTTTGTGGCAAGTTTTAATTACACATTTACATAATATGTATCGCAGATTAATTAGGATATTTAATTTTTATTTGCATGCGGATTTATATTTACAAGGCGCAAAAAATGACTACACATTACTAAATGTTAAAGCTGTTCAAAGAAATATTACCATATTCATCACTCTTTGGATTATCATGAGCAATAAACTAATAACACTGGGCAACAAAATTTAAGATTTTTCTTGTAACAAAATGAAAGTGGGTGATTTTTGGTAGTATTTTTTCTGCTGATTACGAATATAATTTTTTAATTTCTCTAGCACGCACAGCTTTCTTGTTTTACAATGAAACATTTTTAAATCATTCAGTGTTTGGGGCCTGGTAAATTTCCTTGCGGCCCAAAATATGAATAGTTTAACCATGTAGCCGCTTCTCTTCACTCCCGTTACTTTAACATAGAAGTTTCGATGTGCATAACTTGGAAACTTGACGTGATAGAAAAAATCAGCAAAGTTGACTTTTAGTAACTGCAAGCACTGCGTGCACTGCAGTGAGGCATCTCTCAGAGATACCCAAATGAACAACTCATTCATAGCAACTGTTTCGTATGCGCACTGCAGTGATGCATCACTCAAAGACGCCACTGTTGACCGATAATTTCGCAGCATTTTACTCTGAAGTAACTAATTACTATTAGAAATTAATAAAATATATTTATAATTCGTAAATATTTAACAATAATCAATTAATGTTATTGAAACGCTTAGTATAAAAATATTACTAAATTGCAAGAAATCAAAGAATTTCGTGTTTCCATGTTTGTAAGATAACTAACAATTAAAACTCTCTTTACTCATTTCTTAATCGTATAATTTCATAAATTTAATACCAAATGAGTAAATAATCTAAATGTGTAAACACGGAGTTTCTTTGTGTGATTCTGATTTTATTCCCATAAACGATCGTCATTTTACGCAAATGAATACTAAAAAGAAACAACCATCTGGTATAAATAATAATAATAATAATAATAATAATAATAATAATAATAATAATAATAATAATAGGTAATAACAACAGGGAATAAACTGGAAGGCCAAGCCACTATGTTGCCCCCCAACAGGCCAAACGCCCAAAATGGGTTTATTTAAGATACAAGTAAAAGAGAAGTAACGCAATTAAAAAACAAAACAATAAAAAAACAGAAAAACACAATTTTATTTATACAGATTAACAGAAATATAATAACAATTACAAAGATAAAAATTCATTAATAATAATAATAATTCAATTCAATTCAATTCAAGATAAAAATTCAATGTTCACACAGGTAATTCAAGCCAAAACGGAACTACAATATCGAGCAAATAGAATGAGAGTTACAAGATAAACAATAAATACGACCATAATCACAAAGGCAGGATAGTAACATGACAAGGAAAATTAATTAAATAAATCAATGGCATCAGAATTCTCATTGTATAGTTTTTGAATTCTGAACATTGTATCCCGACGAAATTTTTCTCTGAGTTTAATAGGAGGCCAAAGCTTCATCACGGGCTTCCTCGTAGTATGGAATGGTACTCGGATGAATATAGACTCGAGAAGTTCGGAGCATCCATCTTCCCTACTAAAACATTCTTAAGAAAGGCAAAATCAATCGTCATTCTAATGTTTGAGAGTGCACACAGATCTGAAGGTACATCAAAATTCGGGAATTTCCACTTCAGAAACCGGAGAAAAACATTTTGCACCCTATCCAGTTTACAAGACTGCATATTTGAACCCCCATTCTATAAAACAGAACAGTAGGACAAAATGAGTAAAACTAGACTCCGATAGAGCCGAAAGAATGTAGAAGGGCACCGAAAATCGGCTCCATTGCGCACAATGGTACCAAGAGCTCTGTAAGCCTTCAGATGAACAGTCAACATGGGAATTATAGGAAAGTGTGCTATCAACGATTACGCCAAGATCACGGACACAGAGCTTGGTAACTTGCACATTTCCACAAAAAGACTAGAAGAACTCGATAAAATTGGTCTTTTTTGTCACATTTGGTTGCATTATTGCAAGATCATTCTGCTCACACCAATGATATTTACTATAAACTTCCTGCTGAAGCAGGTGAGCATTAAGACAATTATAATGTTACCAAAAAGTTTCACATTATCTGCATACATATATATGGGAGTTTCTAATCATCTCGGGGAGGTCAGCAGTGAAGATAACAAATAATAAAGGAACACCACAGTGAGGCCTATAGGGCAATGATGAATGATGTCATATACGAGTATATACAACAAACTGTCGGAAGAGTGCATTATCCGAAGGAGTCCATCAACAATCCCATACGCACGCAATTTTTTAATTAGTAACTCATGATTGACAGAGTCGAACGCCTTTTGCATATCAAAGTAGACCACGTTTAAGTTGCTGGCAGTGGTCAAGAGCATCATGAGCATGAGTGGTGAGAGATACAAGATTGCTCACAACGGAACGTCGGAGAATGAAGCCATGTTAACACGCAGGTACATGAGGAAGGACATGTTGTAGAAGATATTTATGAATGATGTTGTCAAAGACTTTGGCAGCGGGTGGAAGGGTAGAGATCGGCCTATAGCTAGGAATGTCAGTCCGTTTGGGAGAACCACCCCTTAAAGGCAGGAACCACAATCGCACTCTTCTTTATTTTAGGATAGTGGCCAACTTTTAGATACAAATTAAAGATGCGCCTAAGAGGAATAATTATGTTATCTCGAAGGCCTTTGAGAATAAAGCAAGGAACCTCTGTCGGAGAATTGCAAGGCTTGGTCGTAATCTATTAATGCCGTAGGCAACATCTCTGTCAGTGAACTCCGTTAAGATGAGGTTATCAATAGGGGGACAATAGGTAGACAGTTCTCCGAGAATGTGTTGAAAGAAGTAGAGACAGTTTCACTGAAATGCTGGGCAAAACAGTTACTAATATCCAATCCATCAGTAATGGTAAGACCAGCAGAGGTAGTGATAGTAGTTATAGCATGTCGATTCTTTCTTTTGGAGTAGCAGTAAATCTGGTTATTTTTCTTATTACGGGAGTTATTCGTACATTCGCTACATGGTCTTACTCCGTAAATATAGAAATAATTCTGATAATGGATAGGTCATAGCGTAGCCCACCGTATATGTAAACAGTAACAAAGTCCCCAAGTATCAAATTTATTAAAGAAAAGCTGATGGATTATTTAAACACGATGCCTCAGATGTTAAAATGTTACAATACAGATGTTAAATGCGTTTAAATAAATAATAAATGAAAATAGCAAAGAAAAAGAAAATTCCAGTCTGACTGTGAGATCGCGATGCTCTGAGCAATTAAGTCATTGTTGACTGTAATACAGGTAGGCTCGTGGCTTAATTTTTCATTGTCATTTAAATTTAATGTCGTATTCACCCGGATGCACGACAATAATGAAAATATGTAGTATAAATTTTATGGCCAACGCCATCACCAAATAATTAATTCGGTAAATTAATATTAGAAAATAAATTTTAAAAAAAGACCTCCCCCCCCCTCTCTAAATACGAAAATAAAAACTCTAGTAAGTTCTGAAAAAAAAAACAGATATTTTTTCAAATAATTCGATAAAATAATGTATTAATTATAGGAAAATCAGATAAAAATTAAGGTTTATTTCTAGGATATGTCCTCATTTGTGCTATTACTCTAGGAGTTTTGACCGGTGGGGTTTTTGCAGGACCCTACTTCAAACAAATCAAAATCAAACAGATCGCGACCTAGTATTACCTAAGATATACAGATCGCGACAGTGTATATACAGAATTCATTTATGTGATACAAGAACCATTTAACTTATTTTTTTGCAATTTAGTAATTTTTTTAATAAATCAAATGTTTAAATCAGTAAATTTTGTAAATTCTTATACTAAGTGTTTCAATAAAATTAACTGATTATTGTTAAATATTTACGAATTAAAATAAATTTTATTAATTTCTAATAGTAATTAATAACTTCAGAGTAAAATGCTGCGAAATTATGGGTCAACAGTGGCCTCTTTAAGTGATGCTTCACTGCAGGGCGGATACGAAACAGTTGCTATGAATGAGTTGTTCATTTGGGTGTCTCTGAGGGATGCTTCTCTGCAGTGCACGCAGTGCTCGCAGTTCCTAAAGGTCAACTTTGCCAAAAAATCTAAAAGATTCGGATTCTACCTACAAATTACTACTAAGAGCACTTTCTGTGGTCTTAGTCACAAAATGTGTGTTGACTAGTGTAATTAATACACTATCTTGTCAAAACTCATACGGGCATTCCAATCTAATTTAGAAATGAGGCATTCCCATGCAATGTAAATGTGTGTCGTTCATCGTAATACTCATAACAAAAGTTCGCTTACATGCTTTAGTAATGGATAAAAGAAAACATCCTTCGGACATCGAGAGAGGTACAATTGTTGGATGCAACCTGCTAAAATCTCCAAATCATCTTCAACATTCGGGCGTCAAAAGATAAGGGTATAACAAGTGTTCAGCCCAGGACCGAAAGACCCAAGATTTTTTCGGGCAGAGACCGAAGGGCGCTTCGCAGGGTGGTCACTGCAAACCGTAAAACATCGGTTGATGGACTGACAAGATCCTCCACAGAGTCCAGTGGGACAACTGTAAGCACCAGGACTGTTCGCAGGAAACTACATTCACTGGGTTTTCATGGCAGAGCTGCTGCCCACACTCCCACATCCATACCTGCAACGCAACGAGGAGATTACAATGGTACAAAGAGAGAGACGTCACTGAACTCTGGAGCATTGGCGGATGTTTGAATGGAGTAACGTGTCACGATACACCATCTGGCAATCGGATGAATGACTTATGTATGGCGCCCACAGTGAAGTTTGGCGGAGGGTCAGTCATTGTGCGGGGGTGCTTTTCGTGGTTTGGTCTGGGTTCAATCGTTTTGTGGCTGGTTATCATTTATTGTGCCTGGAAGCATTTTAGAAAGGCCCTTTTCTCTTTCTACACAAAACAAGGGTTGTAGGCAGATGGTTTGATGAAATGGGAGTACAAGAAGTTGACTGGCCTGCACAGAGCCCCGGCCTGAACCCCACTGAATATCTTTGGGCGGTGCTGGAGCGTCAATTGTGCGGAGGAGCGGAGCGCCCGAAAACCGTGACCGAATTGTCGAAGCGGAATGTAGAAAAAATCCTGCGGAAACATATCAAAAACTTTTGGACAATATGCTCGACAGAATAGAGTCTATGATAGCAGCAAAAGGTGGACCAAGACGATATTAGCACATGCATTTTTCTAAGTGTTTCCATTAAATTGGTGTCCCATGACTTTGGCAAGATAGTGCATATTTAGGACTAGCAGAGGTACCGGGCGTTGCCCGGGATAATTACACTTGTAGTTGGAATTAATGAAAAAAAAACAGTAATTAAAAAGCATTATGATAGACTTTATTATAGCCGTATGTAGGATTAGCACCTTTCTTTTCTATCTTCAATAGCGCTAACTTGATCTTTTTACGTGATGTCAACAGTGTTTGGACAGGAAGATCTATTTTAGGTTGTGTTTTAAGCCCTTATCTAATAGCATGTGTTCCTGATCCGTGCAGACGATATCAGTCAGGTTAATGACTGTGTCGTGAAAATTGATTTGATTAATCTTAGGCTTTCCAATACTTTGTAGGCGATTTATTTCTTAACCAAGGTGGGATATTTCATGGTATTTTCTTAGTGCGGATTTCTTGGTGCGTCGGACGGCTGGTGACTTGCCTCATATCCTTTTGGCGCGAATTATTGATGAGCAGCTGTTTAAAGAATTGTATTGTGCCATGCACATGGAAAATTTTGGAGAGGAAGGCCAAGGAGCATGAGGTAGCATCACATATAGGGTTACCTGGGTTTGAAAGTCAGAATAATAGATGGCCTTTTATGAAGAAAAAAAGGACATTGGAGCAACTAAGAACACTATGTAGTGAAAGGGATGTGGAAAAGTATAATTGGAGCTATTCAAACTAAGTTTGTTTTCGTTTTTGTGCTAACACGAGAAGTATTAACGCTAGAATTTTTTAAGGGCGATGCCTACTAAGGTTTTCACAATGTGCGACGTCAGTCTATCTGACTGTCTGCCTGTGTACAGCTAAGCGTTCGAACTCTTCTGAATTTTCGACTTCCGTTTTCGCCATTCGAAAACTCAGGTAAAACGACAGCTGACGTCGTTGGTAAAAAAAAAAATCGACGAACAACTCCCGGTTCAAAAGGGGACCATGTTTTACACTATATAAGCTTAATTCCATGTATAAATGGTCTATTGTTACGGGTAAATTAACTTAGTCCTAGCCGTAAACAGAGAGGGAACACAACAGTAATTGAAATAGTAAATTCGATTTAATGCTATTCTTCATGTACCGCTACACTTAGCTGGTTAACCTGATAAATTATAAAATGTGATTAAATGTCCGTTTTTACATAGGGTCTTGACTTAGCCGAGTATTGGGCGGTAATGGAGGCAATATGCTTAATTCCTTGAGCGTCTGGGGCATTCCATCGGTTTTTAGCAACGAAGCGGATTCCGACGAGACTCGCAAAGAGACAAATACTTTCGGAGCACTAATTACACCTTAAAGTCTACTTATCAGTTGGTTTTAATCTAAGCTTAACCAGGTAATGCTTACAATTATATTTCTCCGTCCAAGCCAGGAACGGAGTGGCCGCGCTTCACGTGACAACGAGAGCACTCCCGTTACCTGCAAATTCCTACGGGATACCGGCTATCTTCGGTTCGTCGTCGGCTGATGCCTAGGCTGCTATCTGCTCCTCGCTGTCTTTGCTCGTGGAGGCGTAAATAGTCCTTGTCGGGAATCGTGCTGTCGGGAATCGTGCGGGAATCCTCGCTGTCGTCTCTCGTCTCGGTTTCGGGGCCGGATCGCTATTTCTCGTATGCTGCGTCTTTCAGATTCGTAGCATCGGGCGACTTCATCTCTTGTCCCAGAACGGCCACGCCTTGCTCGGGAATCCAGCAAAGTCACCTCACGAGCTTCCTTGTTCCATCCGCTTTCTCCAGGAGAAGATTTTCGTCCATGTCGCGGCTTCGATCCTCTTCTCGCAGTCTTTTCTCAGCTCCCTTCCATCATCGAAACTGAAACCCTTCTGTCCTCTTTTTCTCGTGTCGACGTCCGACATTTTTTCCGTCGATTTCTCATATCGCCCATTGGCCGATGTCTTTTGCTCTCGATAAATGAGCAATCGGCGGAATTACGAACTCCAGCGGGGGAGATCGATCGCCGAGCACAGTCTTGCTCGCTCCCGATCGCCTCTGATTTTGCTGACACCTATACATTGATCAATGTATTTCTCTCTTCGCCATTCGACAGCTAAGCCAGAGAGAATTAAAACGTCCATCTTTTCCTATCGGACATTCTAGTTAATAATGTTAAAGTAATAAACAATGATATTTAATATATGCCTGAAATGACAGTAAGCAATGTGCTCGCAGGGTAGCTGAAAAGCTGGAATAGCGATAGATGCGTAGGAATAAAGAAAGCCATTCTCAGGTGATGAGGTCGCTAACTCTCCCAAAGGTGTCAGCTTAAATTGAATCTGAATTTAGTAGGTAATCGTTCTCATCAATGCGAGGGTTATGGTGTACGAGGGTTATTCTTAAAGTCCGTTTTGCAATAAAAACCAAACTACTATATATTTTTTCAAAATTTTTTCTTGACCAGGTCTATGTACCTTTAACTATTTTTCCACATATTTTCCAAGTTTATTTAAGCAATTGTCATAGCGCTCAATGTACTTCCGCATGATCACTTTATAGAAGCTGCTACCGGTGAAGAAAATCACGCAATTTTTACTTGCTCGTCGTCGCTGAAATGCAGGCTGCTGATGAACTCCTTTAGATTCTGGAGCAGGTTGTAGCCACTGGACGCGAAGTCCAAACTGTACGGCGGGTGGTCAAGTTGTCCCAAAGAAAAGATCTGTTTAGGATGGGAACAACTTGACCACCCGCTTTACAGTCCGGACCTCGCGACCAGTGGCTACCACCTGTTCCGGGAGCTAAAGGAGGTCATCGGCATCCTGCATTTCAGTGACGATGAACAAGTAAAAACAAGATCAAGTTATTAATTTAGGTGCTAACACCTAGAATAATGAACTTTTGGGTGAATAATAGGGTACATAAAAATGGTGTACCGTTAAAATTTCTGAGTTACGCATTCAAATCGTAACACGTGCTCACATATGCGCCATTTTTATTTCCGTTTATATCTCAGTTAGCGTTCAAATTAGGACCAATGTTCATGTGAACTTTTTTGCTTACAATCGCTCGTACTACCACCCCTAAAAGTTATCGGTGTAGTTAAAATTCACTCTGATACACTGCCCTGCCAAAAGTATCCGGACATCCTGCTCCACGTGCTCTTTATGGAAATGCTGTCGTCAGTAACGCGTTGTTTACACTCCGTTGGTGTGATACGGTCGCATTCGGTCGTCAAACGGTCTAGCAACTGATGACGATTAGTAACCGTGGTATGTGCATCCGTACACCGCGCTCCAGCACATCCACAATGCTTCGATTGGGTTCAAGTCTGGACTCTGCAATAATTGGATTTCCGCACGGGCGAATCATGCCTGCATTAAACGATCGGCGTGACATGAGGCAATGTTCTGCTGGAAGAACCAATCCGATGAGGTGCCATAGAACTCCACCATCGCTCCAGGAAGGTGCGTTTTCAACATATCTTGCTACCGTGAGGCGTTCAGTCGCATGCCGACACCAGTGATGGAACCGACGCCTGCTGTACAGAATATGGCTAACATCATAAACCCACCATGGGTTCGAGCCACTCTGCATCGTATTTATCGTTGACCCACAAACGACCGTCAGATTGTTGAAGGTTGAAGCGGATTTCATCGCTCTACATGACTTTGCCCAGTCATCACTAGTCCACTGACGACGCTCCTTACACCATCGTAGACAAAAAACAGCATTCGCCCTTGAGACGAATGGCTTCCTCTTTCCGCCTCTCCCACAGAAGTCAATCTCATGGAGAGCACGTTGCACTGTGGCCAATGATGGACCACGGGATCCCTACAAAGGCAGCAGCGATGTCCTGCAGTGTGTCTTTGCAAAGCCTCATCACCATCCGACAAAGAGCACGATTGTCTCTCGGCGACAGGAGTGGCGGTATCGACGCAATAACCACCATCGGTGTTTATTTGGAAGCTTTGCATTAACTAATTCCAGGTTTTGTATGGGTTAATGTTTAAGTTACATTTTTTGCATTGTTCAACAGAATAAATTCTTTCAATTAAAAACTATTTTTGACAAGTTTTTTTTCAGTTATATTAGCTTTCACTGTTTAGTTTACAGCTTGTTATATTGAAACCAGATCGTCGTCGGGAATTAAGGGTAGTAATATATAAAGCGAACAAATATGTCTGTGTTAACAATTACATCCTAGTAAAAATAATTACGAATGTTCGTAACCATCAAAGAGGAGAAATAATATGGAGAGCGGATTCGCTTGCGCACTGAGCAATTTTGAATGCCCACATTGAATCAAAATAACCAACTACAATTTGGGAACGCATGAGAGAGAAGCGGTTCTGTTTACTAGGTGTCATGTGAATCGCCGAGAAGGAATAAAGTGGACGGCGAGAAAGGAGGGGAGTCGCTGGCTCGAGGCTTCAAAACGCGCATATTCTGGAGCAAGAATTACGTCTCGAGTTCGGGCTCACCCTTTCCAAGAAATAGAAGTTCCGAATTCCACGAGATCAGAACGAGAACTCACGTGAAGAAGGAGGGGAATGAGAGGCGACAAGGGAGAAGAAAGAGAGACGTGAACGGGAGTGGAGCTCAAGAGGATTTGGAAAGAAATCGGCTGGGCGTAATACGAAAGCTATGGAGAATGAACAAACGGAGCGTGGATCGCAAGCGAAGAGAGCACGAGGAAGCAAGTAACAGACTCTGCAAGTAGGTATGCTTCCACTCCAAGCCTTCAGCGGAGTACGATTCAGCTGCAAAATATTGGCAGTCATGAATATGGCGAAGCCAGCGTCTCGTCTGTAAATGATTCTTCGGATAACCTACACTCTTGGCTTTTACCAGTGGGCCGGAACGGTAGCGAAGTTTCCCTTTTTCTTACCCGATGCGAGGAATGGAACCGTGCCCATCAGAGAAGAAGACGGCGGGAATCGAAGCAGCGACTGGGTAGTAACCAGTAATTTTGCAGCAAGAGTTTTTCATTACTGTGTGCATTACTGTGAGTATAATTTCGTACATTGCATAACAGTATTTATCTTGGAAATTATTGAAAGCTTGGCTACATTAAGCATTGAGGCAGAACTCATACGGGACCGAAGAGAGGCGTTGGGAATTTTTCCTCGGGGGAATATGGGCTATTTACGAGAGGCCTTCGGAGTGATAACGTCAAATAGTAGCTTCGATTTGAGCAGCCTAAATGTTCCTGAAGTATGAGTAACGAGTGTTCTTTGCAGCGCCAAATGCTAGTTTAAAGTTTTTCAGGTTAAATTTAAACATAAAAAGAAGTTGTTAATGTACTCTGCTTATGCTTCAAATTTACTCGTCCCTTATTTGAACATATCATGTAATTTTTTATTTGTGTATAACTTACAAGTTTAAGTAACTGTAACGTTAATTATTAAGATTAAAATTAACGAGAACTAATGCACGAGGGCATTGACATTGTCGTCCCTCGCAACGAGAGTAAGACTTTAGAATGAGTTGATGTTATTCATCTTCCTCGACCTCTTTGTCTGGATTACAGTGGTCGCCGCTTAATGTAGCCACCTTTAATATGGCCACCCGCTTTTTATGGCCAGTCCAGCTCGGTCCTGAATTTTCTAACTGTTTTCTATGTAACTGTTTCCTATGTAACTTTTTCCAACTGCTTCGCTTTATGTGGCCACACACCGCTTAATATGGCCACTTTTTTCAGACGTAGTTCACGAATTCTACTTTTTCATCTTTCGCAGCAAAAGTGAGCGATTTTTTTTCTTTTTTTATACAGTAGCGTGTGTAAATTGTTTTATAATTTCTTTGAATTTGCACTAAATTCCTTGTTTCCTTTAGAGGGCGGGTGCGTTTATTAAGCGAAATTGTTTCCTGAAATTTGAATTGGCAACACTGGTTAGGTTAGGTGTAGAGAAATGGCTCTGAAGAGAAAAAGATGTGATTTATAGGTTTCATTCAATGTTCCTGATGACCTATCCCCACATAGAAATCATATGGCTTCCACCCAACACAACTTCAATAATGCAACCATGTGGTATGGGCATGATAAGGACAATGAAGGCCCACTTTAGGCACGAGATGCGCCATAGAATCATAGAAATGGTAATGACCGACTCCTAGCAAATGAAGTTGTGTTAAAAAAATACAGCGATGATGACGAGGAATTAATTACATCATCGAATGCAGAAGTTCAAGCAAGCCCACGCACCATCCAAACAGCTTTTCAAATGAGTGGCTATGATAAAATGGATGACTATTTAACAGTTCAAAGTAATGTTCATGATTTTTTATGAAGTCAAAGTTATCAAACAAACATTAGACAATATTTTGACAAGATATTGTAAGAGTATAAATGATTATTTAAGCAAACAAACTTTTCTGTATGTAAGTACAAACACATGCTCGACTTATTGGATAAAGACTAAGTACTTTTGGTAACCTCGTTTAAAACAGCCACCGGTTAATGTGGCCACTTAAACATGATCCCGAGGTGAACATATTAAGCGGCGACCACTGTAATATCTCTTTTGGGACGTCACATTTCCGTTTATAGTTTTACTGGATAAGAAGTCAGATTGCATATTGACTAATGGTATTTTTCTTCTAATTTCTATAGCGAGGTGATTTCGCCATCGTGGGAGCTTTCATTGGTGGCGGTGACTTCCCAGTTTGGCTTCAGTGAAGGGTTCCTGGGCGTTATTCGCATCGATGGATTTCATCGTCTTCAAAGAAGGGTATCGGCGAAGTGGGCTTTGATTTGTTTCCACTGCCAGCATATCTGCTTTAATTTGTACTTTGTCTTTCTAGATTATGATATTATTTTATATTAAGCTTACTGACAAGCGATCAGTAGTGTATGAATAGCTTGGATCAATAAAACTCAAGAACAATTACGCTCGAACAATTCCAGTTTTTTTATATTTGACAAATCTTTGTCTGTGTCAACAATTAAATTCGGGAAGAGGCCTCGTAAATTATAATTTGAAAAGCAATGTAAATAAATGAACGGCGAGTAAAAAGATTTCTTCGCTGTTACTTTCTGATAAACAAGCATACATCTGATTTGCATAAAATCATTCCATACATGGGAAAGAAAGCCTTCACCTAATTTTAGTTTTTCGGTATAGGCCAGTTTGGCCAGTACTTCTTTAAAGGACGAAAAAGATGCTGCCGTTATCCAATGTGAAACGTCAAGCATTAAATATATTTGCTATAAAATAATACGTAGCCTGTAATTCTTTTTCGTGGACACACAATCAGAGGTGCGCAACTTATAGAAAAAAGGTGGGCACATACTTTTCACTTTAAAAAAACTCTAATCGTTGGCAAAGCCAATTCCGGGTATTTTCTTAAAAACGGAAATCGCCGGAAATTTTTTTCTTAGAATTTGGGTCGTGATAAATCATTACAAATTCTGAAAAAAAAAAGAGAGAATATTTTTTTTCTAATTCGTGTTAATTAAAATCGTGTGAAAATTGAATCGAGTATATTTGACATATAATGATTACTATTCATATCTATGACTTATTGAGCATAATTAGAAATGATAATCTCGAAGTGAAAATTCTAAATCTTAAAAATAATAAACGTTTTGGCTTTACAAAAGCGTATTTTCTCAATACAGCACGGAGCTAAATGACTGCTTCATCTGTCGTCTTTCCACTCTTTCTCAATAATCTGCTCATTCTGTCGTCTTTCCACTCTTTCTCAATAGTCTGCTCACTCTCAATTATCTCCAGTTACTGATCATTTTTAAAGAATTATATTCTAGATTTAGCATGCTTTATATGATTGGCGTATTAGCGAATTTATATCTCAAAAACAGTTACAGAAATATTTTATTTACAAAACATTGCACAGTTTTAAAGATCATTTAGATCATTGAGATGCACTATCTAATAGCGCTCTTGCATTGACTATGCTTCCAGATTGATCTCTTATCTTTACTTGAACCTTTGCTAAGAGAACTAGCTGATTGGTTGAATTACATTTTGCTACCATGGTGTCAGTAGGCTCATTTGAAAGAATTTCATTTGTGGGTGTCATTCGTATCAAAATGCAACAAGATATGTTTTTAACTGCACTTTTCACAAGCGCCTAATTCGCAATCTTGAAGATTGTGGTTCTTTCTTAGACAATTTTTACATAGCTTTCTTTTTTGTATTTCTCGCAATCTTTTGCGAGCAGTTAATTGTAGGAATTGGTTACAAGAATAGATCGAGTGATTTGTGTCACTGCAAAAGTTGCATCTGTACGCATTCGAATTTTGATTTGAAACAAGAGTAGTTAATGGACGTTTGAATTGTTGATTGAATTGTTTCGTTTGTTAACTTGCTTTGATTGATTTTCTAAAGCTTCTAATAGTTGACATCTTTGTTTCAGAAATTCTTTGAAAAATGAAGGTTTTCGAAGTTTAATTTCCCATTCGCGTTTGGTGTTTGAATCTAGCTTTAGTGCCTTACACTAAGTTCGCACAAGCATTGGATCTAGATCGGCAACTTGAACTAGATTCGAATTTTGAAGTGCGAACGCTAGCAATCTGGATTCCAACTAAATCGACTGTCTCCAAACTCGATTCACTGAATCCTGTTCGGAGAACTCGATCGATGCTGCCAGTCTAGATTCGATCCTTCCCACAATCCCTTGCCGTAACCATCGAGAGTGAAGGCCTCTGCGATGAAACGTAATACATTGTTACGTCATCATAAATAGGGCATTGTTATTCGTATTTCTACCAATAATAAACCATAAATTTGCCCTAACTATGATGATATAACAACGTATTACTTTTCATCGCAGAGGCCTTCTCTCTTGGTGGTTACGCCCTTGCACGATTAAGTTTTCACTAAATGGCGTACAAACAATTGATCGACTCGTGATCGAATTAAAAAACAAAATTTTATTCGGCCTATGGTATGAACATTTGGATGGATTGAGACGACAAAAAAGAAATTCGTCCATTTACAATCCCTTGCACCTGTTGACTATAATGAACAAGTGGAGTTGTAAAGCTGGGTGGAGATTAATGTACGAGTTCCCTAACTGGATAGCATCGCTGAAGTGCGAACACTCTGTGGATCTGAAATGAAACCAATTTCTCAATGAATCTAGTTTGTATCTGGATCGACTCCATCTAGTTCTGTAGTGCGATTGAGGTATTAATGTGTATGAGTAAAATATTCCAGTCATCGACCTTTTGACCTAATGCTTGTAAACATAACAACTGTTTTAAGAACACATTATACAGCTTTCTTAATTCGATTGCTGGCTCAAGCTTAATAGCTGGGATTTCTAATAGCGCATTGATATAATTGTTTAACAGGAATTTTTTGTTATCATACCTATCACATAAAAGATTCCATGCAATTTCGTAATTAGTCTCAGTAATTTCTAAAGAACTGATTACTTTAGCTGCAGGATCGGAAAGACTCGATTTTAAGTAATGTAATTTTTGAATTGCAGAAAGTTTAAGATTTGAAGAAATAAGGGAAATGAAGGTGTCTTTGAACTCAAGCCTGATTTCACCTGAGAAATTGGGCAACTGACTGATCGGCAACTTTATGGACATGTCGTCTGCTGATAAAGCTGCATAAATTGTAGATTCAGTCAATGATTGCTCAAAAAATAATCCCTAGGAAAATTGCCTCGCTCAAACAATTGTGCCTCAACATCAGCGTCATCGGACGCAGCTTCAATAGCATCTTGATTGCCATAAAATTCTTGAAAAACTTCTCACACGTAAGATAAATGTTCTTCTAATATACCGGTAGTTATATCCTGAATTTCGATTGCTAGTTTTGAATTTGTGTCAAGAATATGGGCTTGGATGTTGTCAAAGCGTGCCTTTTGCTAGCTTGCTTTCTTATTACAGCTTTGATTTCGCTCATGATTACGAAAGTTACTCGAGATGAAAACAATAATGCATGGGACTAGAATTAGTAGGGAAGGAGGATTCGAAAAAAATTGGAATGGATAAGGATTATAGTCGGAATTTACTTACATGACAACGATCCGTAGCTGAAGATTGCAGTCGTCTGGACACTTGGTCAACGTAGCGTAGAAAACTGAATTAATAATGCTTGCATGGAAGTTTCGTTCGAATCCGACAGCTTTGTTCGAATCGAAGAGTGATGTTGATTATCCTGTTGTCTTGTTGATTATCCGGCTCGAAGGATCATAAATGGATGAAGTTTTATTATTTGAAACATAATGAACCAGACTTGCATAAAAAAACAATATTTTCTATTTAGTAAAAGAACAAAAATTTAGGTTCAAGTGTTCCTTACAGTTAGTTGCTAAGCAAGTGTTCTTCGTCAAACAATAACAATGCAAGAGCACGAGAAGAACGAAGCGTGCTGTTTCTCTCTCTCTCTTGACATAAAATAGGAAATTGTAAAAAATAGCTGAAATTTCACAACAAACCCAATGCAATTCAACTTTCAGGAAACTTGACAAAGTACACAAGAGACAATACCCTGCAAACAGAATTTTAAAATATTAAATATTTGATGAAATATGAGTATTTTTACAAATAATATTTTATTGCGCATGCGCAAGTGTTACCAAATAGTTTTTTGCATAATTTATTAGCCAAACGTACAGGGCTACGCCTGTAAAAAGCACAAATAAATATCTTGAAAATCTGAAAGATATCGTCGATAGGATTAGTTGAATTTCTCTTGCTCTCAAAAATAAACAAAACAATAAGGTGTTTTCCTGAAAATTTTATTTTTGGACCGGACACCAGTATCAACTTTTTCTCTTTACTCTGATATGAAGGCTTCATCAACTTCATATTGGCTTCTTATTGACTTCAAATCATTGTAAGGAGAAGTAGTTGAAACTGGCGTCCGGTCCAAAAATAAAAATTTGGACAAAACCTGTTATCGTTTTGTTTATTTTTGAGAGCTACTGAAATTTAACTTATTCTAACGACGATATTTTTCTGAATATTCACGATATTTGCTTTGGCTTTTCACAAGAGTAGCGCTAAATATTTGGTTCACAAATTATGTAAAAGACATTTCGGTAACGCATGCGCAGTTAAACATTGTTTAGGAAAACCGCTCATATTTCATCAAATATTGAATATTTTTATATTCTTATTGCAGGGTGTTGTCACTACTGTAATTTGTCCTGAAAATGGCATTGTATTGGGAAAAATTTCGATTTTTTTTCTTAAGAAACCTCCATGAATAAACGTGCTATTCTCATGCAAATGAACACAGATAAATAAAAGAATCCTCATAATCATATGCTACAGCTGCAACGCATTTCAAGCATTTTTATAAGGTGATTCAAACATTATTTTTTGTTCAATTTGTTGCCGGTCCCCTATTTGCCTTCCAAACAAATCTTTCACTGAAATATATGAGGTGCAACCTGGTCTTTATATCCCTGAAGTTTCAGGATAATTCGTCAAGTATTTTTCTAGTTGTACATGTACTACAAAACGTCTAAAATCGAAAGTGTTCCAATTGCTTTTTGGTAGATAATGTATATTAAATAAGGATTACTGTTTAGAGGACTAGCACGTACTTACCGCTGTAGAAATATTCCGTTGTACATAAATTAGCGTAGGTTTTAATAATTTCTTTATTACTATAACACTGATGACGGTTTGTCAAAGTTATAAAATTTTTGCTAGTGCTATTTCCTTTAGGAAACGCACTTATTCTAAAAATTGTTTTTTTCCTATTTTTACTTTGAATTTCGATAATTCCAGAGTGCACGCTATCTTCATAATATTTATATGTAATTTGTGCAAAAATATCTTTTTCCTCTAAAAGGTTTAATAATGTATTGAAAATGTGAATAAGCAGAACACAGTGCTATATTTTTTTTTCGGTTGAACCTGCTACGTGATTCATTTTTGCTATAATTTATTTTTACTAAGGAATTTTCAAGTCTATAAATTCGCTCTCCGGCCGAAAAAATTTAAGATAATAAACATATATGAAGTGGATGCGAAATTTCATTCTCAATTTATTAAAATTCATTATATTGATTTACTACACCGTTGGAGATATTGGCGAAAGAAATCAAAATTTTATAATGATTAATGTCTCGAAAACAATAAATTTTAATATAGGTGGTTCAGTTGCAATTTATTTTTCGTCTAATACAGCCATGTGACACGTCATTTTAAAGCTGTAGCTCTTCTCTTTAAGCTTGTTCAAAATCCCTTAGCTTGTGAAAGATTAGATCAATTTTGCTGTCTACACAAAATATAGCTATCATTTTATAGTGTGATTTCAAACTTGTCCATAATGCTGCCGAAGCAATTCGTAATGTCATCAAAGTATGGGATGATGAGACAACTTCTCAGTACAACGCGCCGATGGTTTGAAAAATTCCGTGGCAGAAATGCAAAATGAGATGGTCGTGGCCGCGTAAATCCACATGAAAGATTGCCGAAGAGCTCAAGATAGACCATTCTAGAGTCGTTTGACACCTGAAGCAAATTGGAAAGAAGAAAAAACTCGAAAAGTGGATGCTCAAATTGGACCAATAGAGGTGTATGGTGACTGTTCGATTGTCAGCAACCGGATTCACTCTCAGTGGCTTCCTGAAACCATTACTGCCGGCTTTTACGTTCAACATATCGATTACATGCACCAGAATCTTCAACAATAACGACGAGCATTAATCAATCGGAAAGGTACCGACTGACTAACACTATTTCAAGCACCTCGACAATTTCCTGCGCGGGAGACGCTTCAAAAACCACGACGATGCGAAAACTGCCTTCAACCAGTTCGTCGCCTCCAGAAGTCGCCATCGGAAATAATATGCTGGTGTCTCGATGGCAAAAGTGTATTACTTCGATTATTAAAGTGTTGTTCGAAATGTGTCACTACAAATCAGTCATTAAATTTGCACCAACCTAATAGAAAGATCGAACTGGTAGCATAATGATTGCCATTGATTTGACCGGAAGTCTAAAGTTACGAGCATTTTTAGTCAAACCTCATTATTACAAACTAGAAAGGAGGTTCGATCTAGTAATCAGAATTATTAATTAATTTCAAAGTTGCTATAGATTAGGTCTTATAAAAAATGTATCAAACGACAGATTAGAGTGGTCTACGTATCAAATCACCCGTACCAGGCTTTTTCTCGAAAGTTGTTTGTTTTTAGTGTATTGAGGGGAAATTTACATGAATAAAGACTATATGAAGAATATAATGGTAGTAATTTTATTTTCTGGAAATGGTTGGAATACGCGAACACGGGGTCCGCTGCAAAAAAAATATAAATATAGAATATGTTCCTATTTGTTAAAAAAGTCTTGCGAAAAGAAACAACTTTTGTACGAAACGTTTTTCCAATCGGCTTATTTCAGAAAATTAACACTAAAATACTTTTCATGTGTGACATGTTGGTCACAAGAGTTGTTTTTTATTTTATCAGTTACATGAATTGTTTAATGAAAGAATTTTAAATTTGATATAATGACTTTGTTTTTTTTTTGTACGAGAGTAATCATATCATTTATGATTCAATTTGCTAAGCAGTCACGAACGTCAAATAACAACGAATGTAATTTGGTGTGAGGAAATTTGTTTTTTTTGGAACAATACCAAAGGAATTAAGGAATTTTTTCTCTACGAGTTCTACTTAGGAGATGTGGGACAAGTGTGTTGGACCTGTTGATGTTGAAGAGAAACCTCAGGAATTTGTCCCAGTGGACTATTGATTTCTTTATTAGACGATGATGATATTTCTCCAGAGAATTGCCGGGAATTGCCGGGACTCGAAAAACTCGACAACTTAAGAAGCAGAGGAATAAATTCAGTCGACTTCAAGGGAGGAGATCGAATATTCAGACTTTAGAGGATGAATTGGGATTTCTTGAAACTAAAAGAAAGTAAGGTAGATGTGCCAGCAGTTGATATGTACCAGGAATTGACAATTCACAATTTAAAGGCTTTTAATAACGTAACAAGGCAAGAAAAGGGACTGGTGTTGCCACCTCGTATTAAACAATGTATTAAGCTTCCCAAAACAGCAAAAAACTAAGAACTTTGCTCCCTTTTATCGTCGCAAACACATGTTGATTGTTCAATGCCTTACCGAGTCAAAAAAAAACCTTGTTATGAACCACTATGCGAGGGTTTGATTACTTGAATTTATTTCATGAATAACAAATGCAATATTTGTTATTAATTTTACGTGAAATTTTTTGTGTGATCAGTGAACAAAATTTTTTGTATGATCTAGTAATAACAGAAATTCAGATGACCAATGTGTTAACTGTTTTAATCCACCATCAACTACTAGAACCCAGATATGTAGTGTCACTAGTAATTGACATAACCTTTCAATTATTGATAATTTCTATGTTAAAAAAAGGAACAAAAAATATACTAAAGTGAAATAGAGTGTTGGGTAATAATAAAGGAAACATGATGGTTTTAAGTGTAACTTCTTTATTTCCAGGAACTTCACTGTCAATTTCTAGATCACCCACTTTCTAGATCGCCCATGACAAGTTATCTTCCAAGAAGAAAACTACTACTGGTATTCTGTTTACTATGATAAGAAGTAGCATAGGATGAATTGGATGAATTTTACTAGTAGGAGAACAATCGTCAAAAATCAAGTTTTTCTACGAACAATTTGTTGGCCAAGATCTGATGATATTGCACTACTGGAAAACACCTTCATTTTCTATGGTCCTTGCACTCTACAAGGGGGTGGACTGATTTTATTTATTATTTAAAAGTAAAAAAAAAGATAAATGATCTATATGAACAATTTTAGTTAATGTTAAATATTTTAGACATTCGTTAAAATGCTTGATTTCATTAGCTACTTTTAATTTTGTCAATTTTTTTGTCGATTACTGGTGAAACTCTCTGTCAACTTCTGGTGCATTAACTGTCAACTACTGGTGATTCATGCATTAGTTAGGAAAAAATTTAATAACTTAATAACTTTTAAAGATAGAATAATTGTTTAGAGATTGGCACATTCTGCAATATACATGTATTTACAATTTAATGGTATAGCTAGAAAAATTTCAAAATGCAATTTGATTTACGTACACAGTTTCGTTTCACATTAATGTCTGAAACTGTCAATTGCTGATACATCTAATTTAATTGAAATGCCCATATGAATTGCGTTTTGGAAGCATTTTACGAGGGGCGTTCATAAAGTTCATACTGAAGAGAGATGAGCCTATGAAGGTTATATTAGAGATGAAGTTTATCCTTTTCAACTTCTGTCCCACTCAACTTCACATGCTTCTCCCAACGGTGGATGACGTGACTGAGACCATTCTTGTAGAAGTCCATGTTTTAACTATTCCTCTTCGAAATCAGGCCGCTGTCATCATGAAAATGCTTGCCACGCAGTGACTTTTTCATCTGAGGAAAGAGTAAGGGTGCCAGCTCTGGTGAGTAATGGGAGTGAGGCAGAATTTCATTGAATTCCCAAAGCATGTGTAGCAGTCTCCTGCGCTGAATGAGCGGGCGCGTTGCCGTGGAGCAAGCGACTGCCCTTGGTCAACTTCCCGTGGCATTTCTTCTTTATGGCCACCCGCAACTTTGACAGAAGAACTCGGTAATACTTGCCCGTGATTGTTTAACCCTTTTGGGCGCAGTAGGTCAGGAGAATACCTTGGTAATCCCAAAAGATGCTGAGCATCACCTTCCCCGATGGTGATCAGGCGCTCAAAGAAGTCGGCGTTGCACAGCTTCAACATTTCTGCTGCTGCAATCTTTTTCATGTGCAACACGTTTTGCAGGATGTCGTACACAGAGCCATGACTGAAGTGCCATGCTTCAACTCCAAGGCCTTCACCTGCACAGCAATCATCAGTTCTTCACTGAGAGACAGTTGGCCACTTCGTGGGTCATCTTCAACTATATGCAATGAACTCAACCAGCAACGCGTGAATTTTCATGGAGCTCTTGTCCTTCAGCTAGAGGAAATGTATCACCGAAAGCACTTGTAATTTTTCCACGGGCTGCGCCATTTTGTAAGTGGTGCTCCCGCGGGGTCACGTGGTCTCGCAGCTCGTGTCTTTAGTTTGGGTGAAAACTACATGAATATGTGCTTGCCCCGACACAACAACTGTGTCCCTCTCCCTCTTGGTTTCGATGATCGTACGAACTTTATGAACGCTCCTTATAGGGATTAGTAAATTGAAGTCACCTATTCTCTTTGACCTTATTTTATCCTGTCAGGATTAAGTATTTTTATTCCTCAGTCTCCCTCGAGTAGAATGAAACAAATTTGCACCATGAAGTTTTTTGGTGAATTTTAGGCTTCATTAAACTGAAGCCATGCAACTGTGTTAAGCTGGAAAGGGGAAAAGACTGATTTATTGTTAAATATTAAATACTCAGCTAATTGTATTTTGGTAAGGAACTGGCTGAATTGAATTCTAGGACTGAAAACGAAACACCTTGTAATAAATGTCTAGTAAATGAGCAATATTATCACAAGCGCCATAAAGAAACGTATTGATATGCCCGTAAAGAAAGAATTGGAGCATGAGCGAAGCTTAACCCAGCAGGGAGAATGCAGCAAGCCCGGTACACACCAAGAACGGGACATTAAAAGCGTTACCAGCGTAATCAGGGTTAGTCAGACTTTTAAATCGCCCGACGGACATAATCCTTCTAATAATCAGCTTAATATTAATGATACACTGATGAAAGCGAAGTATCGAACGTGCATGGAAATAATTATGTTTCCAATCAAGCTAAGTTGCTTTATTACTTACCTGCACCCCCCCGCCCTCTCAATATGCCTTACCTTGATAGAATTAAAATTCTTCACGGAACGTTTCGAATCATGGAATAAGGAAGAAACCGTTCTTGAATTGAATTGAAAATTTCCATGGAGTCTATCAGCATATTTTTTGAAAGATTGGGACAATTCAAAGTACTAACTATAGCATAGAATCTGGTGAATCATCTTTAAATTTTCCTCTAAGATAAATTAGTCAATACCAGCCAATTGCGTATTGAGGGCTAGATAATAATTACTCAAATGAATATTTGAATTAATTATATATATTATCAACTTCACTTTATTACTTCATTTTATACATTATTTATATTCAGCGTGGGATACATAGCTGTTACAATTATCTTATCTTATTTCCTAATAAGAAGATTTATCTCTAACTCATACCAGTTATTCATAAATTTTCAATTTCCTTTTTCCTCGGAAGATTTTGTCGTCAACGCTGGAGCCCACGACTGATGCGACGGCACGTTAATGAGGTAATCATCGAAGATTGGAATTTTCGGCAATTTTCGCCAGTTATCAACAGGACCATGTGAGACCGAAGACATCGGAGTATCCTGAAAATAAAGAATGAATATATGATATACTTAAGTATCCGGAACAGATGTTGATAAGTGTTTATCATTAATTGTCTTGGAGACTTAATTATTTATTTATTTCCACTACAAGTTGTTATCTTCAAAGATTATAATATTTGGCTGAGTCATTATCTTTTTCTTGGAATGCAAGACGTTTTTCCGTTATACTTTCCTCCTATTTAATAAATCACTCAGCTTAAAAATAATCATAACAAATATGATCTCAATAATATATAGAGTTTAGACTAGTAGGGCAGGGATAAAACTGAAACCTGAAAGAGGACTTAATGAAAATGCAAATATCCTAATAGTGACATATTCATTAGTGAATTCAATCTTATTAAATATAATGTTTAACAAGTCGATAAGCCAAAATGCCCTAAAGCGATTTTTTGGAATTCGAGGATAAAATGGAAAGCATTTGTTTACTAAAGAGACCGTTGGTTGTTAGAGAAGTTTGCGAAGGAAGCCTCTGACTCCTAAGACAAGACATAGTTCAATTCAAAATGTATCAAATTAACGGAAAGATTAAATAGAGAGATCCAAATGAGGAAATTCAAACATATAGAAGTCCTTAAACTGTAAGCATTCCTACATAATGAAACGAGCATCTTATGTTGATGCGTTCTGTGTAAGCGGCAATTATTTCTTAGTCTATTGCTAAAGCGTTTCTACTTAAGCATGTACGGTTGAAGCGCCCGATTAGCTACTAGCTGTTGACGACAATGTGCCTAACAGAAATTAACAATTAATTATGTAAGCTTAAGTAATCATATATTGATAAAAGGCTTAACAACAATTATCTCTTAATTACACTATATAGCCATAAATGACCGGACACTTTTGATTTTAAAAGTTTTGTCGAATATCTAGAAAAATACTTGACAAATTATCCTAAAATTTTGGGGGTGTAGAGCATGTTACACCTCATATAGGAGTAACTGCTGTAGGATGGTCACAGCAACAGGGGGAGGCCGTGGCCTGGTGGGCTTTCACTGAAACATAAGTTCTGTGAAGTTAAGCAACATCAGGCACGGTTAACCACTGGATCGGCGACCATCCGTGGTTCACGATCTTCAA
>JAHWFO010003142.1:137258-153816 GCA_023313115.1 Rhysida immarginata
CTGAGTTATTAACTTGTTGATCTTGGTGGCGGCATTTTTATTTCTGTTCATATCTCAGTTATCGTTCATATTTGAACCCATGTTCATAGGACGTTTTGTGTTTATCTTAACCTCTATATTACCCCCTTTAAGTATTTTACATTCGATGTAAATCACCCTGTATAGGTGCTATTCTCATACAAATGAACAAAGAAAAGTAAAACAAGCCTCTTAAGCATATGCTCCAGCTACAATGCATTTCAAGCATTATTTTTTACAGGGTGATTCCAAACATTATTTTTTTGGTTCACTATTTTGCTGGTCCCCTATTTACCTTCGGGAGAAAAACCTTCCCTGAAATATATGAGGTGTAACATCCTTTTAACACCCCTTAAATTTCAGGATAATTCGTCAAGTATTTTTCTAGATATTCGACAAAATGTCTAAAATCGAAAGTGTCCGGTCATTAATGGCAATATGGTGTATCTAAAAATGGCGGATATGAAGCCAATTTGAAGCCAGTATAAATTCAGGTCAGCGTATAGAGAAGAAGTTGATACGGGTGTCCGGTCCAGAAATAAAAATTTGGAGATAACCCTTTATCGTTTTGTTTATTTTTGAGAGCAAGTGAAATTCAACTCATTCCATCAACGATATCTTTCTGAACTCTCACGCTATTTGCTTGGATTTTTTATAAGCGTAACTCTATACATTTGAATAATAAACTATGCAAAAGAAATTTGGTAACCCTTGCGCATGCGCAGTTACACATTATTTAGTAAAAATGCTCATATATAAGATAAACATATATAGGATAAAAACTGAAGAAACATCTCCAAGATTTCGAAAAACAAATTAAAAAGGGAAGAAAAAATTCTGCCACCTGGGATCGAACCAGGGACCATGCCTATCGCTGGCACTGCTCTTACCAGCTGAGCTACCGCAGATATGAACCGCTTTGCTGTTACAAGAAATCTAAATGGACTTCATATCTTGTAACAGCAAAGCGGTTTATATCCAGTGCCAGCGATAGGCATGGTCCCTGGTTCGAACCCAGGTCGCGGAATTTTTCCTTCCCTTTTCAATTTCTCTTTCAAAAATGCTCATATTTCGTGAAATACTTAATATTCTTATGTTCTGATTGCAGGTTTTTGTCTCTACTCTAGATTGTCAAGTTTCATGAAAATGGCATTGCATTGGGTTGAAAACTCTGCATGTCATAAACAAAAAACAAAAGAAAACATTTTGATTTTTTTTAAGAAACTCTTATAACTCCATGAATATACGTGTTATTGTTAAGCAAATGGACACAGATAAGTAAAAGGAGTCTCCTAATCATATGCTATAGCGTCAACGCTTTTCAAGCATTATTTTTTACAGACATTATTTTTTTTTCAATTTGTTGCTGGTCCCCTATTTGTTTTCGGGACAAATCCTTTGCTGAAATACATGAGGTGTAACATTCTCTTTACACTCCTAAAATTTCAGGATAATTTATCAAATATTTTATTAGATTTTATCGACAAAGCGTCTAAAATCGAAAGTGTCCGGTCATTTTTGGCAATATAGTGTATAAGGCCTAATAAAATTTGCTCTTGGCAACAGAAGGCATAACACCATTAAGCTGCTGATAACATTAGATCTGGCAGCAACATGCTTTTGATAGCAATGGAGGAGCTGCACAATGACTTCTTTCGTCACTTGTGAATAATCCGCGCAAGAATTTCTGGGAGGAGAAGTTTTGCTTTCGACGACGCCGAAGCTGAAATAGTGAGATTTTTTTTATCTCGTTGCATCTGGTTGATGCATAAAACAGTCTTTTTTCACGTTATTATTATTATAATACTAATACTGAATTTCTAAGTGAGAAAGAGCCGATATACAACTTAAGACGTCAAAATCTATTCTCTATACCAAAAGTCTTCAATCGCTTTGGATGTAGAGAAAGAGAATATTATATTCCAGCTTTATTTAATCAACTGCCAAGATGGATACAGTGGTTAACTACCTTTAGAATGATCAAAAAAGCAATTCTAATACGGAAAAATTATTAATCATTGTTGAAATAAAGTAATAATAAAAGTAAACTGTAAAGTAAAATTCTAGGCCTCCCCATACAAGCCAATTTTAGGCTTCGGGAATCTTTAGAATTTTGATCATGTTCTTACTTTATTATTGTATATAATGTGTTTTTGAATTGAGTAGAGATTTTTTGGGAGATGATAGAAGAGGTCCTTAGAAGTATTTTTTGTCATATGAACATGGGGTCCCCGCAGCTCCGTTTACTTACAATACTGCATGGAACAATCAAATGACACCGGGACGCAGTAGGCCTAGATTATTTTATTTTTAACAATTAACATAAGCAATCTACTGTAATAACTTTTAAAGTAATTGTTTGCAAAGAAATTTCAAGGTGCACGTTCTTGTTTGTTGAAAAGTCTTAGGACAAACTTCGTCAAGGAGATTCCAGGGTATCCAACCCCTTTGTAAAATACGATTAGTCCATATGTAAATGGCGGTCATTTCGAACAATTACTGTAAAAGTCATACAGTAGATTGCTTGTGTTAATTGTTAAAAATAAAATAATCTAGGCCTACTAATGCACACTGCGTCCCGGTGTCATTTGATTGTTCAATGCAGCATTATAAGTAAACGGAGCTGCGGGGACCCCATGTTCATATAACAAAAAATACTTCTAAAAACTCTTCTATCATCTCCCAAAAAATCTGTACTCAGTTCAAAAACACCTTGTATACATGTATACTGTCCTTTAGAAAATAACAAAATATAATATGATATTTAAATAAATAAATAAACAATTATTATTATTATTATTATTATTATTATTATTATTATTATTAAAATGCCATAATAACATGGTTTCATACTTTTCAGCTTTTTTTTCTGGCTACATTTCTATCTTTGTCATTCATGAAAATAGCAGAATTTTTAATTAAATATTACAAGCTTTATTTTTGGGAAAGCTTATAGTTAAACGCACTTAACTATTATCCAAAATTGTTCTAATACAATGTTGCCAGAAAATATATATTAGAAAAAATTTGGGTAATAATTTTGAATTTACCTTGTTATCAAAATTTGTTTCCCGCAGTAGTAACTCTACGCTTTAAACAACGCTTTAATTCATAAACTTTGCACAATAGAGAGTGACTTGTCACTGTAATTTTTATATACTTGGGTATATTCTAGTGAATGATGTAAATGAAATTACAATATGTTGAAATTATTGCATTGGTATTTTTACTCGCAATTAAAAAAATAGTGGTTTTCTTTCTTTTCGCTTTTTTTCTGGTTTTATAAAAACCATATGTGCTGTGTGGCTGCATGTGCTGAATTAACAAAAAAAATTTCTTAAAACCTTCTTGGGATCATGCAAGGAACAGTGCTTTCGTCTTTCATCGTGTTTTAAATCTCAGATTAAAAAGACTGAGAACTTCTGTCATTACTCGTTCCGATCAATGAGTCGATTACTCAGGAACTATTAAAAACAGGAACCTGAAATTCGAAGGGAGTAGAGGAAACGTATGAATCTATACGCTTTCAAAATTTGATAGAATTTGGCCGAGTATTTTCCCAGATATGTGTTGAAGAATGCGTCACTCTATGCTGTTAACAAACGCCGAGGCGCCGACTGTAAAATTTCTAATCCCATAATTCCTCACTTCACATCCACAAATGACGTCAGAAGCCATTGTGCCGAGGCTAACGAGAAATACAGGCTCCGGCACTGAAAAGTCACCTGACCAAGATAGGTCTATTAACAATGTAACTTTCATAGTTTCTATCTTGTATTTTAACAATCAGTGTTTTTTCCTTTGTTGGAAACAATGAAGTTTGGATTGTTGCTAGACCTATTTTGATCAGGTGACTTTTCAGTGCCGGAGCCTGTATTTCTCGTTAGCCTCGCCATTGTGCATTTAGATAACAATAAGCTTAACAAATTGTTGTGAGTTGTTTGTTGAGAAATATTATACGCGCTTTCTTAAAATTGAAATTTTCCAGTGGTAACGTAATGATATCATTACAGCACGCAGTATTGAACCAACTTCGACTATCATAAATTACTCGTTATATTCATTCATAACACGTCTTTACAAATTGTTTGATATATTACATGTCATAGCGTAGCCATGAGGATTTCCAATTTGTGACATGCCAATGAGGGATCATTACCATTGATAAAACTGGTTTACCATAGGAATCATGATAATCGCCACCATTACAACACGTACCATTAAACCAATTTCGACTACCATTAATTTTTCGCAATATTCTTTCATGACATGTCGTTACAAGTTGTTTTATATATCATACTAACTGCAAAGATTGCCCTCGGTGTTGCTCGGGCTGTTTGCTTGATGGAATTTTGCAATATCTGAATCTGAATATAAATGAAAAACCCTTAACAAATTATATATTCAGTTTGGAAAAACGAAAAGAATTCTTTAAAGTGATCGCACTGGAATTTTGTGTCCAAATGAGTTCGTTCAGGAAAATTCGACATTGCATCTTTAACATTCTAGATTATCAAAGAAACGCTCTTGTGAGTATTGAATTACTTCTATTTTAAAAGACACTTCACAGATGGATTGAGAGAGTTGAGGAATTCTGTTTGCAGCGTCATCAGTATACCTCATCAACATGTAACCGTTTCAATAGAGTTGCATTCAGTCAGAGAGCGTGGAATATTGCCATGAATACGGTTGTTTATAATGACAGTATCAGTTTTAGCAGCAAAGATTGCCCTCTCACACAATCAGTTGATATCTTTATAGTTTTCTAATACAGGGTGATTATAAATGATTCATCCGGTTTTAAAAGACTGTATTCCACAAAAAAACCATTAAGGAATGACATAACCAAGTACCGAAAGGTTAAACAAAACCATTCGCGGAACTATATTTTTAAACAGCCCTATGTTAATATTGTAAGTTTCAAATGAACCATATATATACCATTGAACAACGTACCTTTGAACCAATTTCGATTATCATTAATTTTACATTATTTTCATTCATGACACATCATTCCAAGTTGTTTGATATATCACATGCCATATTTTAGCATTGAAAGTTCCAATGAACCACAATGGTTCCACTAAACCAGGTTCCTTGGAAAAAATTCCGACTATCATTAATTTTACGTTATATTCATTCATGACACATCGTTCCAAGTCGTTTGATATATTACATGCTATATTTTAGCATTGAAATTCCAATGAACTATAATGGTTCCACTAAACTAGGTTCCTTGAAACCAATTTCGACTATCATTCATTTTACGTTATGTTCATTCATGACATCATTCCAAGTCGTTTGATATATTACATGCCATATTTTAGCATTGAAAGTTCCAATGAACCATAATGGTTCCATTAAACCAGTATGGTTCCACTGAACCAGGTTCCTTGAAACCAATTTGGACTATCAACTAGCGCGAAATCTAAAAAACGTCTAACTCGAATTCAAGTGTTATACAACGATAGTTATAATTTTATTCGAATCAGAAGCGTTTTTTTATTTATTGTATGTATTTAAAGTTAAAAGTAAACTATGAAAATAATATAACTTTAATTTTTGAATCACATCTAACAGTGCTTAACCTTAGGTTGAAAAGGTCAATGTTACTAAGCTCAGAGAAATATATATTATGTCCTACGAAAAATAATATTACATTATAATAATGTGACATGCGTGTATAATTTATTATGATTGAAAATGCGAGAAAAAACATTAAAAATAATAAAAATTTTGACTTACAGAAGCATGTGCAATTACTTCGCGCCCTTTTCGCAATTCCTGGAAGAATAACCTCGTGAACAGAATTCTGTGCCTCAGAAATTGAATTTATTAAAAATAAAAAAAAGCTTAGTTATCCTTAATTGCTATATATTAATTTTTTTGTATGAAAATAGATGAATTATTCTTATATTGATTTGATAATTGAAGCCCTCAAAAACCTCGCTTATTTGATGACGTCACATGCTCATACTTAGCCCCTATAAAAGGTCAAGAGTAACTTGACCTTTCCTCTTTTGACCTTTCCTCCTCTTCGCTATAACAAAGAGAAGCTCCTATTTTCTACTCATACAGTCGCAGAAATCCACGTGCGTTTTTTTTACTGCTTCATTGAATTTGGTAAGTATACGTAAATTTGTGTTATAAAAAAATTTTAAAAACTTCAGTCAAGATATTTATTTGTTGATTTTTTAAATTCATTTTCCCGTTTTCAGGAAAAACTTTGTTGAAGGGGACTTACTTTTTCCAATTTTTCCATCGCATTTTTTTCGGATTTGTTTTATTTAAATTTTATATAGTAAGTATATGTTTCCAATTTTTGCTTTTTCTTACAAAGAATTTATAGTAAATCTTAGTTTTATATGCCTCTTTATGTAGGAAATTTTCCCCCCCCCCCCCCCCTTAGAAAATAACATACATTACACATTATCATTTTGTAAATTTTACAAGTCATTTTATGAATGAAAAGCTAATTCTAAAGCTTAAATATGCTATAAAGAATGCTGCTTTCAAATGAGTATTTTCTATCCCTGACAGCAAACTGAACCTCCCTCCCATCCCTCCCTGTGTGTGTATGTTTATAGTTTTTTACTCTTTTCTTATTTTTAATGCAGTTTCTAAAATTTCTATTATTAATAGGAAATGGAAAGATTTTTAACTGCCGAAGAGATGTTAGAAGCATTGGGAACGGACCAGCCGCAATGTGTTACTGGATGATGATGATGAGTGGGTTACTACATCCGAAGAGGAAATCTCTATAGATGAAAACGCAAATGAGGAGGATAATATGGAGGATGATAGCCCGCCTGAAATGCCTCTGCCAGATTTGGACAACCCAGCACCAGGATCTAGTGCAGCGAGGACTTCACGGTTTGTATTTACTACATATATAGTCTAATACGTTAGAATTTCCTTTAGAGGTTTTGCATTTTTTTGTAATTAGGTGCTCAGATAAACATTCATTCCACTATTATCTAAACACACCCCTATTTTTAGAAAATTTTTTACACTGGTTGTTTTTATTTTATTCTAGTACACCAAGGCAGTGTAGGAAGAGGCTGCATTTAGAAGATGACATTGTGCATGAGGGATATGATGATGAAGATTCCAATGGCCCAAATTTGAATGATTTTCCATTTAAGCCCAGTCGTATTCCTGGTGTCCATGTGGGGCAAATCCCTACTAGCATATTTCCTGCAGTCATTAACTCCTATGAGCATATTTATGTGGTTCTTTAGTTTTGAGATCGTACGAGAAATCGTCTGTCATACAAATGCATATGGATTTATACATATCTTAAATAAGCAATCCTATGCTGATCAGCATGGAGCTTGGAGAATAGCCTCAATTGAGGAAATATACAGGATGATTGGAATTATAATTTATATGGGGATGATCAAACAGCCAACAATAGACTCCTACTGGAGTAATGATGAGTTTTATGGGCGCGAGATAATTAAACGTGCAATGTCCCGTGACAGATTCAAGGCATTGATGGCCTTCCTTCACGTTGTTGATCCTGTTACCGAGCCTAATTCTGATCTGCTTAGGAAAATTAGAGCTTTTTTAGATAAAATTTGTGCAAATTGTAGAAAGTATTATCAACAGTATAGTAATATTTCAGGTGATGAACGTATGGTTCTCTCATATTCAAAAAAATCTGGAATGAGGCAGTATATAAAGGATAAGCCAGTTCGTTTTATCTACAAGCTCTATGTTTTGGCAGATTCTTTGACTGGTTACACATGGAAATTTTCTGTGTATACTGGAGCCTCCCAGAAATTCAGTTCAAATGGCCTCGGATATGACGTAATCATGTCATTAACTGAAAAATTACGAAATCAGGGCTATAGGTTATATACTGATAACTATTATACATCTCCTGCACTGTTAAAGGATTTACTGAATGTTGGAATATTGGGATATGGGACGTGTCGTGAAACTAGGAAACAGTTTCCTGATGCTTTACGTAACAGTATTAAATGGGGGAAAGCTGCAGTAAGATGAGCAGTAGGATGGATGAGGGATATGGAAAACAATATTTTGTATCAACAGTGGAAAGATACAAAGATTGTTACAATAGCATCAATTATCCATAAAGCTAAAGGTTACGTGGTAGCGAAAAGGTATCAAAAGGTAAATGGTAATATGCGAAGGATAGAAATTCCGAAACCTTTGGCAATTGATGATTATAAGAAATACGTAGGCAGAGTTGATTTGTCAGATCATCTGATAAAGAGTTACAATGTGTTGCGCAAATGTGTACGCTGGTGGAAGACACTATTTTTTCATAGTATTGATATCGCCATTGTTAATTCTTACATCATATTCCGTGCTCTACAAAAGCTCTATCCAGAAGTAGCAGAGTTAAAGAGAGAGTCCAAATATGATCAGAAGCTCTTCCGGAGTGAACTATGTTCACAGCTTTTAAAATGTGAGTTTGATCCTAATCCTACAACATCAGCAGCCAAAGATCCGGATCTCAAACACTTTCCAGACTATAGGGTAAAAAGGTTACAGTGCAGAGTATGTAAGGGATCTAAAACATTTTGGAAATGTATGCCTTGTAACCTTCCTGTTTGTATGGCAATAAATAGGAACTGTTTCTTGGTTCATGCCCACATGTGTAGTAATGGTTTCCCAAAGTAATGTAGATTTTTTTAAACCCGCCATTATAAAAAGCAAATGCCAGGAAATTATTAATAAAAACATTTCTTAAATTCATTATTATTCTGATTGTGATCAGAAATTAATATTTTAAAATTCCAATGATATGTTATATTCTAAAATTTCAATCTATTTATTAGATGAAATTCAACTTGTATGAAATAATAAGTATGTGTCACGTCCTAGCAAACGAGGCAAGAGAGAGAAGTCGCCTAAGCAGACGACGGGCTCCTCTGAGGTAGACACTCAGACGGAGGCGCCATCTCTTGCCGCGAGGCAAAGGCAATTCGTTCCAAGTAAATTTGCCTGCCATAAAAAGCGAAAGTCGCGTGATGCGAGCGTTGCGAGAGGGCGTTGCGCTGGTGGAACGAGAGCGTGCGATGAGAAGGAGATTAGACCCGGGAAATTCAAGGAGTGCGGACGGAAAAAGAAGGTCAGGCTGATGAGATTCGAACCTGCCGCGTCTACAGCAAAAGTGCAGGCTGAAGACACGAGTGAGGCAGGAGCTCTGAATTTAATGCCAGCCGAAAGTGAGGCCTTCGCGTCCGGGAGTACGAACAGCGAAAGTTCCCCAGCAACGGAGTGTGCACCTGTTAGCGCGAACGGCCATAATAGTTTATTGAATTGTTTCGTCACAGGAGAAGAAGGTTTGAGTAGCACAAGGCCCTGGACCCAAACGAACCCTGATAGCAAGCAAAAGAAGCGACCACAGCGCAAACAGGAGAACGTAATAGCGGCCAGCGAGGAAAACCTTCGTCAGACGACCGTGCAAGGAGGAGCAAGTGACGGGATTCATTTCCTCTCTTCCCAAGACCTAGAGTGCTCGTCCGAGTAACAAGGAGTCTCAACTACGTCCCCGGCGAGGTCGAATTGCAGCTTCGGTCGTCCGTGCGGATACATTATTGTGTGGCTGTTCAAGGAGTGACGTCGTTCGGCGACATCTTGCCCGAAGGAAGCGTGAGTGGCAAAGAGGAATCGAGCCCACGACACGAGGAGATTATCATTGCCCCGTGGGGCCTAGCAACATATTTCCGAGAAGGCCTCGGTGGTGTGTACCCGACTTCATACGAGGTAAGTCTTTTCTCTTTCTCTCTCGCCATAACGCTCGCGCAAATTCCACCAACGCACGTCAAGCCATGCCAATATTAATACATTATTTTGTATCGATTCCCAGGGCTTCTCGATGCCTTCCCAGTAGAGATCGAGAGGCGGTCTAATTTGAAGAGATAGAACTTTGGTTATCAGCCCCGTGAAGATTTCGGTTTCAACCAAATTCTATAAATCCCATTATAAACTTTCTTGGTTAAATTGAACTATCTGCACAAATCGCGAGATGACTTATTCCGCAAACTGAATTGTCGCGATTCCTGTAACCGGCCGGGGGGAAACCAACTGCCCCCTGTAACCAAATAGGTTGGGGTATATATCAATTATTTGCCCCCGGAGGGGGACGTCGTAGACAGAACGCCGAAGGCGTTCGAGTAACGGAAAACAGTGACCGGCGAGGCCCGCAGGGCCGAGAGTGGTACGGAAAACACTGACTAGCGAGGCCCGCAGGGCCGAGAGTGAGACTTGCGTTTGCGATTTGACTCGCGATTTGTGCAGATAGTTCAATTTAACCACTTTCTTTTTATTTTAGAATTTATATAGGAGCTACTAGCTCCCTATTAATTAATTTGTTACGATACTAATGTATCACGCTGCCCCTTAAAGAGGGTGGCATTTATATTTAAAATAAATCAATCTTCTTATCATTTTAATCTACCCTGTCCTGATTATTATTATTTTACGTCATCCACTGCGTTAACTTAAATCTATACGTGACAGTATGGCATAAAAAATTACATTTAATAATGTCTAAGTCTTTAAAAAAATTGTCTAAATTTTAAAATTCACTAGGCATAATTAATCTTAATTTCCTTGCCTTCTTTGCATAAGAAATGCACACATTTCCTGGTATTTGTTTTATTATTTTACATGGATTTTTTGTTTTATGAATGAAAAGTTCATACAGTTATAGTTTTTAAGTTTTATATAGGAGAGCTTAGGGATAAATTGTATTAATTATTTTTTAGATATTTTAACATTATTATATTATTAGTTTTTAAGTTTTAAATAGGAGAGCATAGGGATAAATTTTAATTATTTTAGATTATTTTAGATTATTATTAACTATAAAATATTGTGGGGATGAAAATAATTTACAATTTAATTTGATTTAATGAAAAATTTTTAATTGGGAAATCAAATTAAATTGTAAATTATTATTTTTAAGTTTTACATGGGAGAGCTTAGGTATAAATTTTAATTATTTTTTTTTAGATAATTTAAAATTATTATTATTATTATTATTATTATTATTATTATTATTATTAGTTTTTAAGTTTAAATAGGAGAGCATAGAGAAAAATTTTAATTATCTTAGATTATTTTGACATTATTATTATTAATATATCTGTATTTCACGGGATTTTAAACATCCCGGATAAAAAAAAAAGATAAATAACGGAGTAAATACTCAAGTTACTTCCCTACTATGGAGTCAATTACTTATGTTGTTAAGGAATTCACGGGTAATAGAGCAAGTATTTAAAATCACTGATTTTTGAAGACTCATGATTAATTTTGAGTCAAGACCCAAAATGTCAATGCTGGTTGAAAGTTTCTTGGGAATTAATCCTGTAGCAGAGAGAATTATAGGAACGATTTTGACAGAGGAGTGATGCCACATCTGTCGAATTTCTTCTGGGAGTGGTAGATATTTTTGAATTTTCTCATTATATTTTTTCTCCATATTATGAGAGTTAGGAATGGCTATTTCAATAAGGTAATGTGGAAACCCAGGGCCTATAAAACAAAAAGGTCCCTTAGGCCGCCCTTCCACTCTCTAGATTGGGGGGTGGGATCTCCGTCCGTGCCCGTGGTGTTTCTCCCGGGTCTTCTATCGCAAGGGGGAGGGGGTAAATGAGAACCTTACAGGGATAATTAAGATAAATTATTTTACAAGGATAATTAAGCTGGCTCAGAGAGAAAATGAGTGAATGAGTGAGTGTTTTGTTACCCGAGCCTCGTTGCAGCTCTTTTGATCGTCTCCGGATCGTCTAACGTTCGTTCATGTGGGGTGGTGGGTTGGTGTCCGATGAGGGCTCCACGTTTAGCCATCTCCTCATTAATATTAACGATATTCTTTATCTCATGACTGTAACTAACCTAACAGCCGTTCACTAGCTATATTATAAAATCATTATTCTTAACAGTTACTACTTTTAACAGTCGACATCTCCCGACGCGACTACAACCTAGATGACGGTATTTCTCCGCATCTGTCCCTCTGTTTCAATGGAAACAGGTTTTAAGTCTGTCCTTCTTGACAGCTCTGTCTCGACTCTCTCACTCTACAATCTTTTGTCACAAAAATGAAAAATGAGATCATTCTAATGAATTCTATAACAATTCTGCTAATTGGTTAAATTAGGGAAAATCTCCACCTATCGATCACTCTTGAATCAGGTGTTGCTAAAATGATTCATGGACTTGCAATTCTGTGTGGGACTTTGTGTCTAGAGACTGTAAGCCTGTGTGGTCCTTGCAATCCAGCTCTAGGCAAACAAATGATTTCATCAGTGAAACTGACTCTTTCTCAACACTAAGCTTGGTGTAGAATAACACTTTCGATTTCATAAACTTCTAATATCTTTTTTAGAAAACTGTTGAAGTCTTTAATAACTGGATAAAATGTTTAGAAGGTGCTAAACATTAACAGCTCTAACATTAATTTCCATAAAACAATAATATTCAATTAATTGATAATAGATTTAATTCATGAAGCATAATTTATAATTAATTTTAAAAGTTAAAGATTTCTAATAATGACTAATTGTAATGAATGCGCGTGCAACTGTTCTTTATAAGGTAGATGCTTCATAACTCCTAAGGTCATTTAAACATTATAATGGAATAACATAATTAATAATAATCTGAAAAAAATATCTTTTAGATAAATCAAAACTTTCTTCCAAGTCAACAACAAGTGACGACTATTTAAAAATATTTGGAAAAGTCCTTAATTTAAATTAACTACATATACAACTGCTTAGTAAGAGAGAGAGGGGTGGGTCTGGAAATCCCGGAATCCCACAGTAAGTAGTTTTTTGTGAATCAGAGTGATATCAGGTCTATTGTGTGGTGTTGTTCTGTCTATGATAATATCTCTATTCCAGTACAGTTTGGCATCATCATTTTCCAGAATAATTTCCGGTTTATATTTGTACCAGGGGAGGGTACAATTTGAGTGATGCAGGTTAGCAATGGCTTGATGGATTTGGATTCCAACGTTGTCATGACGTGTGACTTACTTGGTAGGAGCTAAAGAGCTGCATCCACTTATTATATGATCTATGGTTTCCAGCTGAGAGTGACACAGTCTGCAGTTGTCATCTACTAAGTTGTATCTCTGATAATGTGCTTAATGTAGTTTTGGGTTTTTATAACTTGGTCCTGTATGGCAATAATAAAACCCTCAGTCTCAGTAAAAAGATGTCCTGCCTGTAACCAGAGGTTCGATGTTTTCTGATCTGTATAATTTTGAGTAAGTTGATAAATGTGTTTGCCGTGAAGGGTTTTGTTTTTCCAGGTCTCTAGTTTGGCTGCATCGCTAGTGATATTATCATCAAGGCTAAAGCCCATCTTTAATTTAAGTGCTGTAAGATTGTCGTCAATTAAAGTAAGAGCACTATATATGGGCACATCTTGTTTTGAGTGAAAATAGGACCGGAGGAGATTGATCTGTTTGTAGTGTAATTTTTTAATATCTATAAAACCCTTCCCCCCAAGTTCTCTCGGAAGGCTGAGTCGCTCAACTGCTGACTGTGGATGGTGTGCATTGAATTTTGATGCTACCGTTCTAACCATACTATTAAGATGGTCAAGATCTGTATTAGTCCATTTCAGTATTCCAAAGGAATAAGTCAGAATGGGTACACTGCTTGAGATGTGTTTTTTCCAGTTAGGTGACACTTAAAGAATTGTGTCAGCCTTTGTTTAAATTTATGAGTGAGTTGTTGCTTTTGTATTGTATGATTCATAGCAGGATTTTGCTGAAATCCAAGATATTTATAATATTCATCATCCTGGAGTGCAAGGATTTTAGTTTCTCTATCTGTTGTACATAGGTATTGTAGTTGCTCAAGCTGTGTCCCCTTCTGAATGGTGGCTATCGATCCCGAAGTTCATTCTGATGTCATTGGTGAACTGTTCGGTAATATGCAGGAGGGACTTCAGATGTTCGGCTGAGCTAGCAAAAAGCTTCAGATCGTCCATGTACAACAAATGAGTTACTTGTGTGTTTTGCTTATTGTGTAGTTGCATCCTATATCCATGCTTTGATTGGTTAAGCAAATGAGAAAGAGGGTTCATCGCCAGGCAGAACCAAAGGGCACTTAATGTGTCTCCTTGAAAAATGCCTCTATTGACTTGTATTTCCTGAGTAGTGAGCATGGTTGAGGTGGTTTGCAAGTGTAGGACAGTGCGCCAAGACTTCTTGGTATGATGTAAGAAGTGCAGCAAGATTGGATCTATTTTGTAAATGCTCATTATTTGGCAGAGCCATGTATGAGGAATGCTATCAAAGGCTTTTTGGTAGTCAATATATGCACAATACAGGTTTCTGTTTTGTTTTTTTGCATGTGAGGTAATAGCAAGGTCTATTATTAACTGTTCTTTACATCCTTGGCTGCGTTTTCTGCACCCTTTCTGTTCTTCACTAATAATATTACTTTTGATTAAGTGTATGTCAATCTTCTGTGCTATGATGGATGTAAAAAGTTTATACATGGTAGGTAGGCAGGTGATGGGACGATAGTTTGCTGAGTTATCGGTGTCTCTGTTCTTAGGCAACAGAAAGGTAACTCCTTTGGTAAAAAAACTTGGTAATATATTAGGTTCTAGCACACATTTATTAAACAGTTCAGCCATTTTTGAATATGTGCTAGGTAAATACTTAAGCCAGTAGTTGTGAATTTGATCAATACCTGGACATTTCCAGTTATGTGTTTTTTTAACTGCTGATTGAATATCAGTACTTGTAATGACTATTGGTTCCATGATGTTGCATTGGCTATATAGGAGTTCTTCTTCCTGAATCCAAGGGGTGAGAGGGTTATGACTTTCAGGCACTGTCCATATACTGGACCAAAATGCTTCAATGTTTGAAATCGTTGGCGGATTTTCGACAGTAATGGAGTCACCTGAGAGTGATCTATAAAACATCTTTGGATTGTTGCGAAAGAGTTTTTTTTGTATTCTTCGCTGTTGGCTTTTTTTTGTAACGCCTTAGTCTATTTGTCGTTGCTTTCAGCTGTTGTTTAAGTGTATCGAGCAGGATTCTCGGCTCAGGTTCGTTGTATTGATGTAAAAGAGTCTGGATTTCTTCTTCTGCTGTGCGAGATTTTAGGTTACTCCTGATTTTTTGAGAAAGTTTGCCAATGTGGCTACGGATTTTCCTGATCTTGCATTCCAGTATTCGTTGCCAGGGGGGAGGATTATGCTTGTGCTGTGTAGTCGGGGAGCCGTTCTCCAAGGATAATTGACCATTGAAGCTTAACGTGGTGTAGGCTGCACAATATATCAATAAGTGTAGATCCTCAAGGGTAGTAATATCTTGTATTTTTATGTTGATTATTGAGTTAATTTCGCTAATCAAATATTTCGACAGATGAGAGAATTTTAGCCTTGGTAGTTTTGGGACGTCTAGTGGGGTCAGAGTTTGAGAATAGAATCAAGTTTTGGTCAAAGTTGATGTGAATTTGCTCTCTTGAAACCTTTAGTCCAGAATAAGCGGTTTCGGTGATTCTCTCATTAAATGGGAGCTGAGTGGACGTGAGTGAGGCAGGCAGTACCTGTGGTTGATTGGTTCCATTCTCTCTGGGTAGGATGTCAGAAGTTTCAATCTCTATAGGTGGAGTGTCAGGGTCTGAGATTGTTTCTACTACATTTCCAGTTGCAGCTAGTGGATGTATTTCAACATTGTCAGCCTCCAGGGCTGTGGCTTTGAGCTGTTGCAAAATGGCTTGCGGAATTCTATTGTGTGCAATGATTATTCGTTTTTGGTCAGCGATGCGCTGTTCTGATAAATGTGCTAATTCGGGGTACATTTGTATGAATGCCTTATAGAGCTCTTGTCTATACCCAACTTTGAAAGTTTCTCCTTTGGTGACGTTGTAATAGCAACGCATGAGGTTCATATTGAGGTCATCAGTCCATTTCATGCATTGCCTGTGTTTGCCCGCTTTGGTTGTTGTTGGATGCATATCCAGCAAAGCACTGTCTGCAGGTGTTGTAGAATTTTGTGAATTAGAATAAGTTCCTAATTGATTGGGTGTTGCATTGTTTGCTGTCATATTTTCGGGTAACCCGGTGCATGTCCGCCTGCTCAACATTGCACCACTAGCGGTTCGCATGCTGCTACGTCCAGCGCTAGCTCCAGACGTGCCCTGACGATCCTCAGGTAGCGGCGTTTTTCTGAGGCTGGATTGAGAAAGAGGCTCCATATAAAATGGGTGTGATTGCATTTTATACCTACTGCCAGGTAGAAGGAAACAGCCGTCCCTAACCTGGAAAACAGACGCTGGTTGTAGCCGCCCATTATGGGTCAGACGCTGCAGATATTGGTTATTCTTAGCTTCGTTTTGTTCTCGCTACTGACCTTGACGGCTTGGGTGGCCCTACCAGGAGTGAAACTCCCGCCGACATCGCTCAGTATTGCAAAGAACTACTCCTACTAAGCCCTCTCGCCACGACAAGGCGATAACCAATTGAGAGAGTTATTATTATTATTATTATTATTATTATTATTATTATTATTATTATTATT
>JAHWFO010003142.1:157994-179485 GCA_023313115.1 Rhysida immarginata
TACTTGGCGTATTCCTCTGTGGTGCTATCATTTTGACTCACACCTTATATACGAGGAGATATCAGAAAGTAACGCCAATTTATATTTTTCAAAGAAAATTACAAAACATACAGATAAACAACGAAGTGCAGCTCAAACTACACGTATTATTCTGATTTTCCATATACGCACCTTGACGATTTACGCATTTATCCCCACGCTGCACCAATTTCAATACCCCGTTCATAGAACTCCGTCGGCTGTGAATACAGCCAATGGTGCACGGTAGATTTGAGTACCTCCTCAGTTTCAAACCTCTGACCACCCAGAAATCTCTTCATGGGACCAAAAGAACATGCTGGAGAAGTTTAGGCGCTCAGTCCGAAGTGTAGGCTGGGTGGTTCAGTACATGCCGCATTTCAGAACATGGCTGGCTGGTCGTTTAACCCGAATAACATGCCGCAGTTTAGTCAACGTTGCACAATAAATAGCGGCGTTGACGGTTGACCAACGAGTCAGGAACAGTGCAGATGCCTTGCATATCCCAAAATACTGGAAGTGCAACCAGAAAATGCTGATGTTTGAAGGAGAAATTTTGAAGTTGTAGCAAACCAGAAAATGTTGATGTTTCCACACCATACTTGCAGGATCCAGGACTCATCTGCTGTAATAATAATACTATTCAGGAACGCGTTTTTCTCTTGATTTTACCCTGCAGATACTGTAGACTGCACGCCATTCTGTTGTCGGTCTGTAGACTTTTTGGGAACCAACGCAAACACGATTTTGCAGTATCTAAGCGTCTTATCCAACATATCCAATGCAGATTTTGAGGATATGTGAAGCATTTCGCTCATTTCTTTCAAGGATATGCGACGGTTTCTCTTATTGCGTTGTTGCTGTCCTCGAAAAAGGCTTTTATTGCCGCTGAGCAGGCCGCCTAGACCTAGGTTTATAGGCTATGCTGTTTCTTTCTTCCGTAAAATTTTACACCAATTGCAAACATTAAAATTATCCAGGCAGTCAGCATCGTAAATGTCTACCATTTTAACATGAATTTCAGCGGGTTTCTTATCTTTTTTGAAAAGAAACCTTATAGCAGCTTGCTGTTCTTCCACTGTTGACGATGTGATTGCAGCGGCCATTTATAAAACGGCTAGTAATACATAGTGCGCGTGCGCAGGAACCATTCTTGTTATGCTAATTCTGTGCAAGTTCTCAGCCTTTTTTGGCTTTGTTAACTTTTAAACAGCGACAATATTTTCTCCGTTATTAAATAAATGGCGTCACTTTCTGATATCTCCTCGTAATTAAATTAATAGATTCAAACAACACGTGAGTTTGGGGAATGTTGTCAAAGTACCATAAACATAAATAATTGTCATTACCCACGCAATTTATACAGACGTATGCATCTTCTGAATGCCATGCTCCAGAAATATGGGTACGGACACACAGCACTTCGACCCTGTGGACGAAAATTTGCACTTGCCTCATAACTTGCAATAACCCATATAATAAGTGAAATCTTCAGAATGTTAGATATTATTTTCAATATTTGAAGATTATCCTACGAAAAAGAAATGATACATTTCTATAATGCAATAATTCAGCAAAAAATTGGCAAGGATGCTACATATTCAATGAAGAAAATGCTGTATGTAATTGCGGTTTATGAATCTGGTTATATAAAAAAAGGCATGAGTCTACACATTCAGAAGTTGTTAGGGATTAATGCTAAAAAGTTACAGACGGCTCGAAAAGTTGGAAAAAAACCCTTTTGCCTCTATTGAATGTGTTCATTCTGCTTGCCATGCACCGCCGCTATTGTCCTGCATTGCAGTTTCCACTGCAAGAGGATGCAACGCAGAACAAGATCAATTCGTAACCATCCTGTTGACATGCTTTACAAAAACCTCCATGTTCACGATCGTCAAAGTGGCAAACATCCATAGGCGATGGGTCCGGCGACTTGATGGGATATGTCGCTGAACTGAATAGAGCGGAATCTTGTATCTTCTTGCATGCGTTTCAGGAGCAGGCAAGTTGACGCGTCCATGTGACTTGACGCCTTGTCTTTGTACAGTCATACCTTGTTTACGTCTGTACTGTACAAGCCGGGAATGTCACTGGTAAGTATGGGGGTTAGGTTAGGTTAGGTTAGGAACGTTAGTTTGATAGTACATGGAGTTGACTTTGGCCTTTGACTCAACTCCATGCGTGTAAAGTTAACTTGCGTTGTAGCGGTATCCCGCCACGATCATCAAACCTTTTAAAAATGTTTCCTTGTGTCAGAAAATAAAGCGAAGATTGAGATGAGCGGAAGAAATAAAAATAAAACAGAAGAAAGTGCAAAGCAGAAGAAAGTGCAAAAGCAGAAGAAAGGGGGAAGCCACCCCCTCGCAAAATAAGTCAAGACGAGAGAGTCCAAGTGAGGAAAAAATCAGGATAAAGTTTTGGAACGTGAGAGAGAGCGGTAGCAAGAGAATCGCGTATCGGAAGAGAAAAAGACCGTGAATGGAGAAAAGAGAAGCACGAGTGGTACAGAAGAAATTAGATTCCACATGCGGGTAAAGTAAGAGAAGCATTGGATAGAAAGAGTGAATATCGGAGGCATGAGAGACATACGTTAGAACCGCAGGGAAATTTGAGCGGTAGAGAAGATATGCTTTTAGAGAATGGTGCCGGAAGAGAAATCCAGAGGAGGAGCTAACTCAATGAACGTTGAGAGAGGCTAAGCAAGAAAGCACGAAGAAGCTAAGATTAAAACGAAAAGAGAAGATTACGCCAGAGATGTTAACAGCAAAAGCGACAGCATGGAAGAATAACCAGCGGCATAGAAGCGACACCGACGCAGTTTGATAAGGACGAGGACCGGGAAGAGCAAGCGGTAGCACGCGAGCTGTACCATGCTTTGCGTTATGCGCTGCTAGCGAGCGTGTCTGTAACAAGAGACCAAATTGTAAGTGTTAAACCCTTTCATTAAACCCTTCGGAGCGAAGAAATTTGGTGTTTACACAAAGTGTGTGCATGTGGGTATGAATATGCTATTGATTTTAATAACATTGCATTAATGCTGGAACGTTATTATTTTCATGGCAACGTTAGCAACAAATTTGCGGAAAGCTTCCTTGTTACAGCCCGAAGGTGAACTATTCTTTTTCCGGAATTAGTTGGCATCTCCGAGGACAACACATCCTTACTAGGACCCGAGTCCGATACACATCTCGAACGCAACAATTTGTAAGTCAACTTTAAATTGTTTAAGCGCTTTAGATTATTCATGATTGAGATCATTATTACCCGTCAACTCGAGAATTGCTCCGATCAACTAAATTAATACTAATTTTGTATCTTTCTGTTCCTTTTGGACGGAGCCCCCACCCTCCTCATGGTGGGCGTAGGATTAGGCGAATTCGTCCGAAGAGTCCATTAACGAAAAGGCAGTCGTGTCAAGTTTAATATGTTAACTTATGATAATTAATCAAAAGATATAATTGTTATAATCGAATCAGTTATTTATGACCTTTAAATTATTTTTATTAATTATAAAAAGTTCTACCAGCTTAAATTAGTTTCGTGTACTTCAAAGTCCTTCTGAACATTAAAATTTATTATTTGCTACTCATAACTCGTTCTCCCTTTCACTCTGTCACATACACAGTATTAAGAAAGTCACGTGACACCTTGTATTCACGGTACCATTTTCTGAAGACCTTAGAACCCATTGGGCGGTTAAAAAATGGCTCGGATCTTGTTGTAGTCGCTTAAATAAACAAAACGCTTCATCTTGTGTGAAGAACGCTATTTCCTCTTGTTCCGTGGCCTTATGTTTCCATAATACTCTACCCAAAAGTGACCGGACACCTTCGATTTTAGACATTTTGTCGAATATCTAAAAAAATACTTGACGGATTATCCTGAAACTTTAGGAGGGTAAAGAGCATGTTACTCCTCGTATATTTCAGCGAAAGTTTTTTTCCTGAAGACAAGTAGAGGTCTAGCAACAAAGTGAACAAAAACAGTTATGTTTGGGATTACATTTAAAAATAATGCTTGAAATGCATTATAGCTATAGAATATACTTATGTATGAGAATAGCACGCATATTAATGGAGATATAAAGGTTTATTTAACGAAGTCGAAATGTTTTCGTAATTTTGTTTTATAACACGCTGGATTTTCAACCCAATTCAATGCCATTTTCAAGAAGCTTGACAAAGTATAGTAGAGACAACATCCTGCAGTCAGAATAGAAAAATATTAAATATCTGATTAAATATAGCATTTTCAATAAATAGTGTTTAACTGCGCATGCGCAAGCGCTACCAAATTATCTTTTGCATAATTTATTCGCCAAATGTATAGAGCCACTCTTATAGAGGTATTATTCGCAAAAATAAACAAAACGGTAAGGGGTTTTCTCCAAAGTTTTATTTTGGATCGGACACCATTATCAAATTCTCCTTACGCTGATATGAAGTCAATATAAAGTCAATATGTCTTCATGTCAGCGTAAGGAGAAGAAGTTGACACAGGTGTCCAATACAAAAATAAATATTTGGAGAAACATCCAGAAATATTCAAATCCTATTTTATTTGAACAAGAAATAAAATTTATACATCCAGAAACATCACAAAATAAAACAATAACTTTTATTTATTTTTGAGAGCAACTGAAATTCAACTCAGTCCATCGACGACATCTTTCTGAATTTGCTTGGGCTTTTTATAAGTATAGCTCTATGCATTTCGCTAATAAATGACGCAAAAGACATTTTGGTAACGCTTGCGCATTATTTAGTAAAAATGCTCATATTTCATCAAATATTTGATATTTTTATATTCTGATTGCAGAGAATTTATTTATTTATTTATTTATTTATTTATTTATTTATTGACGGAAATACCTATTTACAAAAGAAATATTAAATATAAAAATAAATAGAAAACAAAAACAAAGATGGATGAAAAGATATTGATATAAATAAAGTAATGAAATCACTAATGAAATAAATTTAAAACAATCAATAATTTAACATAATAAATATAATATATAATATAGTAATAATTAAGTATCAGTAAGTGAAGGGAAGAGATTAATTTGTTTGACTTTCTGTCTGTTGTCATGAAAAATGTCAAAATTAGCCAAATAGGAATTAGCACTCCTAAGGAGACGTCTAATTGGTGAGTTATAGACATAATTATTGGTGGACACTGACTTCTCTACCAGGAATGGCATTGCTCGGGTGTATTCCTAGTAATGTAGTTAGGGATACAAATAGGAATCAGTTAAAGTAAATTAAGACAGTCAATAGTGGAATTCATTAAGTCAAAAAGAAAGAGTAGGTCTGAACGTATTCTTCTATCGGCCAGAGTTTCAATGTTTAAAAGTTTATGAAGATGGACATAATCTGTATTGAAGGAAAGATTACCCAGTTTTCTATTAATCATGCGAAGAAATCTTCTCTGAACTCTTTCAACTGCTTCAATATATTTAACATAATAGGGAGACCAGATTATAGAGGCGTATTCCAGAATTGGACGAGCACAATATAGAATTTTAAATACTGTAATATCCTGAAAAGGTTGTATATGTCTATTTAGAAAACCTAAATTTCTATAGGATATTATGAGGATATAATCTACATGAGACGTAAAAGTCATTCTACAGTCAAAAATTACACCAAGATCTTTTAAATTTGTAACCTTCTCTAAAATGATATCATCAACTGAATATGGATAAGACACCATGTGATTGTTTCTGCAGAAAGACAAAGCTTTACATTTTCTAATATTGAGTATTATGCCTTTAGTTTTACATCATAATGATTATGCATTCAAAGAATTTTGAAGTGCATTGCAACCACATTCATCATTAATAGAGGTAAATATTTTCAAGTCGTCGGCAAATAACAATAATTGAACTCCGTTCAATGCCTCAGCGATGTCATTAATATAGAGAAGAAACAGAAGGGGCCTTGGGGTACCCCACTAGTAGTACTAAATGAACAAGCGTTTCCTTTTTGTTGCCTTTAATTTTAACGTACAAACGCCGAGACACAATAAGACTATGGATCCAAGATAAAAGTGAGTCTCTGATACTTAAGGCTTCAAGTTTCATACATAGAATATTATGATTCACTTTATCGAAGGCTTTAGTAAAATTCGTATAAATAACATCAACTTCTTTATATCTGTCGAGATTGTCAAAGATATAAAGAAGCACAATGGAAGCACAAAGAAGCACAATATAATATTACTTTTTATATGCTAGTAAGTTTGTAAGCACAGATCTCCCTGGAATAAAACTAGGTTGCTGGGGAAAAATGATATGTTTAAAGTGACACTGTATTTTATCTAAAATAATAGATTCAAACACTTTAGGAATAACTGACTGAATAGCTAACCGGACGATAGCTTCTCACATCACTCCTATCGCCAGATTTAAAAACCGGAAAAATAAAACTGCTCTTCCAAAAATCAGGAAATACGCCAAGATTGAGGGATTTGTTAAAAATGATTAGAAGAGGAAGACACAGTGGAAAGGCACAAGTGGAAATAGAAAGCGGATGCAGGTTATGCGGGTCAGGAATTTTGTTGACCTTGAGTGTTTAAAGATTGTGTTCTAAGTCGGAAGTAGAAATTGAAATATTTGAAATGTCAACCCCATGGTTATATAACAAATCACAAACAGAGGGAGCCGCACAGGTATCATCATAAGTGAAATACTGGGAAAATAAGTTAGCTATTTCAAGTGGATTGTTCCTGACATCATCAAAATAGCACATACGGGACTACAGATCATTATTTAACTTTTTTGAGTTGACATAATTCCAGAAAGAATTTACATTGGTGTAGACTGCTGATTCCCGTGAAGAGATATAGGTTTTATAATACAATTTTGCAAGGTTTTTGCACTGTGCTCTTAGAGTAGAGAATTACTTATAGTCACCTGTGGATCCTGTTATCTTATTATGATGGGCAGTTCTCTTATGGCATACAAGCAATTTTAATTCTGGATAAACCACTTAGGACATTGGTTAGTTCTAATTTTAATTCTGGGAACAAAATGCTCGATAATTTCATAAATAACTTTATATAAGTAATTAATACCAGTTTTCAGATCCATATTTCCAATAAGCACCATCTGCCCTACACAGTTTATTTATTTATGTATTTATTTATTTTTATTTAAAATTCTTTAAAATTCAACAATTCATGTATATCCCAATTCCCGAAGCCTACTATAAGGCTTGTATGGGATCATAGGGACACAAAGTTTCATAACCAAAAACAAAAAAACTTATTACAATACAAACACATATTCAACTTTGTACAAAATACCAATAAAATTCACAAATAACAACAACAACAACAACAACAATAATAAAAATAATAATAATAATAATAATAATAATAATAATAATATTAATTTAATACAATACAATACAATCATTCAATTCCATAATAAACAAACAAATATGAAATAAACATTAAATATTCCAAAGCCTCGTGTATGGCTTGTATGAAAAAATATTGTAACTTATCAGAGTAGCACAAAAATTCACATATACATTAAAAGGATGACAAAATTAACAGAATGAAAAATAAAATTACAAGATTAACATAACCACCAGAAAAACAAACCAACAACATAATTATACATACCCTAATCATGTAAAATATGATGCCTTGAGTTTAATTTAAGTTTTTAAAACCAGTATCCATTTTGGAACTGTAATAAAAAACTTTGGAATACAGGGTGTTTCATAATTGGTGTCCCGTCTTTAGGTCCAAATAACGACTCAAGGGGAACAGATTGGGGGAAAATGAATATTGATTATTTGGTTTTAATGTCCCCTAATTCAGAATAAAAACATTTCGCGTCCCTAGGGGTGAAGGGGTAAATTTTGAAAATTTTTATTCTGTAGGGATAGGGGTTAGACCCCATGTCTTATTTAGAAAGTTGTAGAGCATCATGTAAAATGTGGGTTTAGCAAAAAACCCGGTGAAAAAATCTCATCCCCTGGCCCCTTTATCGAGTAGGTAAAGTGAAAGGTATAGCTAGCTAATGTAGACAAACACCATACTTATTAGAAAACAATAGGGCCTACATTTGGAAAATTAATGAGAAAGAATGAGTCGTTATCCTGAAAAGCTAATAATACTGTTTTCTAATAATTTTCAAATGTACTGTTTTTTAATAAGTAATAAAGTTCTAATAAGTTTCTAATGAGTTTTTCTATTTTTTATTTGGAATTCTGAATTTCATCAAATTTGTTTTCGTTATAATTTAAACCTAATTTGTTATTTTTAATCCATTAAACAATATGTGAAACGTGTCTTTGACATTCTGCAAGTAATCTCATCTCATCCTTGTGTATTGTAAGCAAAGCGACATCATCAGCATATATAAAAATCTTTCCGTAGTTACTGTTTATATGTAGGGGTAAACCATTCATAAATAACTTAAAGAGTAGAGGACTTAGTAATGGTCCTTGGAAGACTCCACACTCTAATGACTGACTATGACTGTATTTATTTTTTGTACAGACTCTTTGTGTTCGATGATTTAAAATTTTTTTTTAGTAACTTATGAATATTACCTCGAATGCCGTTGATTCACTATATTGTCATAATCAGCATTAATAAAGCCGTAGGAAAATAAATCCTGCTTCATTTTGTTACTAGTGTCTTCCACACAAAAAACAGTGTAGAGGAAGGTGATGTGGATCAGGATGAATAAGAGGGTTGGCATCCGCAACACTTGATGTATCCAATGACAGAACCAAATTGAGTATAACATGATTACGATTGAAAGTCTAATTATATTGGCAGTATTGTCTGTACTGTGGTTTGTCAAGTTTCCTAAAAATGGCATTGCATTGGGTTGAAAATCCTGCAGTGTTATAAACAAAAAACTTACGAAAGCATTTCGATTTTTCAAAGAAATCTTAATATATCCATGACTAAGGTGCTGGAAAAAAGTATAGAGCCGGGATGAAAATGCAAATAAACTTAGCAAATTCATGCTGATTATGTTTATAGACGTGAATTAGATGATACAAAATGTCGTTTCCAGAAGCATTTAACATCGATTAAGGAATCAAATGCATATTAACAGCCATTATCTCAACCTAGCCACTTGCAAGTTGGAAAAAAGTTTAGAGTCTCGCGTTTAATATCCGATAAAGGCACCCTTTATCTCAATGAATTTTATTAATCTGTTTGTCATTGATTCACTGAGTTTCACTAACACTCCTGGATCAAGGATTTGCCATGCTGCAGTGACACTATTCACCAATTCTTCTTTATTTCTGTGCTGACAGAAATTGCTGTATACAGAACGTTCTAAGATTCCCTAAATGTTCTCCACTGAGTTGAGATCTGGACTCCGGGATGGCCAGTCTAGAGCATGTGACAGATATTTTATTGCGCAGTGGAAAGAAGCTTATGATCATAAAGTAACGACAGCAATGTAGTCATATAAAAGCAATATTTATTTAAAGTAACAAATAAGAGATGATACAATATTGGAAACTAAAAAAAAGTATAGAATCCACATAAGGATATTATGCGCATCCTCTAACACGAGGAGTTACGCGAGATGGGTAAATTGCCCGTATACAAAAATACAGCCTCTTAGGGCGATACAAAGAAGAACAATAATTTTTGTTCAGTTCAATACTGGTCCCCTATTTGACTTCGGGACAAAACCCTTGATGAAATATATGATGTGTAACATGCTCTTTACTCCCCCGAAGTTTCAAGATATTTCCTCAAGTATTTTTCTAAATATTCGACGTCTAAAATCGAAAGTGTCCGATTACTTGCTGCATGAGACAGACTCTGTTCGCATTGTCGTGTAGCCCAGACTAACAACAACGAGGGCATTTTTCATAAGTAAGTTCAGAATTTAGCACTTTCATATAGACAGTGTCGCTTTTACTAATTGTAGTCCTGTCAATTATCAAATTTTCGTCACAGACGAAAAGAATGCAATTTTTTAATATAAAATCAAATTTACATATTGAGCTATTGTGGTACCCGTCGTACGACTAGCTTTAAAATGAGTAAATCAAAATAACGAAGTAAATGCTTGAAAAATATTTTAAAAGATAAAAGAGGAGAAATAAAAATATAATAAGAGAAAAAAAATAAAATCGTTTTATTTTATTTGGTAAAAGAGCAATTCGGCATCTCATTCTTTTTTGGTTGTTTCATAATAGGTGTTCTTCTGAACTTTCAGCTTCAAATTTGCTTTCTTTTCAAGAAAAAATTAAGTAACTTCTGAACTTAGTAAAGTAATAAATTCAAACTAAATTTAATGTAAGCATAAAGTCAAGATTTCAAGACAAAAATCAGAATGAAAATTCCGCGATCTGTATTCCAATCAGGGACAAGAAGTATCACATTCGGGCTTACAACAAGTATTTACTGCCAGGAATAACGCGAACAGGTGTAACAGCAGGGCTTCGTCAGCTTTCTGACGGTTTGGAAAGGAGAAATTCTCGATCTCCTAGCTCAGAGCGTTGAAATCTTAATGGAAATCTGGAGATAGCCCTCATGTCCTATGAGAGCGAAAGCCCAGTTGGTAAAAGGAGACGAGCGTAATATTCATGGTTCTTTATTCGAATTTCTATTAGCGGAATTGTGCTTCCGTTTTTTTCTGTTAAATATCTAACTTCTTGGAGTTTGAAATTTCTAAAATGTCAATTTAATTTTTCTTGCTGAGAATTTTGTAGTCTGTGTCTACGATTCTATTAGAGAGTGGAGATTTTATATTTTTTTAGCACATTTTTGTAGAAAAGTGCTTATGTGATCGGTTTGTCGAGCCGTCCGTCCGTCTGTAGACACAATTCCAACAATGCATTGCGTTGCAATAGACAGAGAGTGTATCTATTGAACTGCTGGAAGAGAAGAATTATCCTTGCATTGCAGAAAACGCGTCTGCGCACATCGGTTCGGCTCTGCGAGTGCAGGGTGCACGTGAATGATGATTATTGAAAGGGCAGAGCGATCTCTAAATCAAAAGAATTTTATTATTCGTAAGGAGCTTATTATTTATTACGATAACTTGAAAACGAATTAACTTTTTCACACTCTGTTTTCACCAATCCATTAATATGGGACAGAGCACGAACAGGTACGAACGTGAGATAGCCGGAATAGGTATGTGCTCTAATGGTAGCATTAAGATACCCCCTTAATAATTTCCTATAACCAGATGTGCCATGAAATATATCAAACAAATCGTCACGACGTCTCGAGAACGAATATTTAAGAATAACTGGTGATAGCCGATATTGATCCAGTGGCACGTGTAAGTGTAAAGATTTGTCATGACTGAATATAACGCGTTTAGCATACTTAGAAATTGAATACCCCACTATATACAAAGATTTATAATTAAGCTAAAAGGAAACATTTCAACTCATCATATTCAGAATTGGATAACCAGTAAGTTAGAATAATTGGAATGTGGATAATCCAGCTAATATAAATGTTGTAACGCAATAACCCTATTTCCAGATACTTAAGTACCGAAAGGTGCTTTATGCTATTAGTGTGGGGAAACGTGTCTGTCTGTCTGTCCGTCCGTAACTCTAACTCCTCCGAGGCTACAAAAGATTTTCAAAATCTGTTTTCGTCAGTCAATGGATATGGTTCATGGCAAGAACCAATCTCAATTATTATCTAAATCGGTTCATTTGCACGTGCACAAATGGTACCTCTATTTTCCCGCCAAGCAATTTTCAATGGGAAGATATATTAAGTAATATATCAAACAAATCGTATTGACGTGATAGAAGCGGTTATTCATTACTATTTTCGTCAGTCGATGAATATAGTACAAGACACGAACCTATCACAAATAATATCTAAATCGGTTTAATAGCACGTGCACAGATGGTACCACCTAGCAATTTTCAATGGAGAGATATGTTAAGTTATACAGGGTCCGGCAAAATGATCTGACACATTTATAAATTTAATAAAATGTAAATAAAGTAAAGAAATAAAAAAGTGTTTTTCTTATTGAAAAGTACATATAATGCCATTGTTTTTCGTTTCTTTTTCAGTTGCTGCCATGAATTGGACTGGTGAGCATCGCGCTTTCATTATGGAAAAGTTTATCAAAACAAACGAATCTGTAACTGCAACACAACGAGCATTCCGTTTGCACTTCAATCTTGGTAGACATGATCCCGTACCAACTCGAAACACGATCTTGTTATGGGTTACCAACTTCAGAGCTACTGGATCTGCATTAAAACAAAAATCAACCGGCCGACCTCGCACAGCCAGAACTCCAGAAAATGCGGCAGCGGTAAGAGCTTCAGTTCAACAGTCTCCACGCCGTTCGACATTTAAACGCGCCCAGGCTCTTAGGCTTTCCGAAAGAAGTTTGAGAAGAATTCTTCACAATGATCTTCAAATGCATCCATACAAAATGATGTTGGCACAAGAACTCAGCGAACGGGACATTGAAACTCGCAAAGCATTGTGTTTGGATATTCAACATCATGTCCCCCATGCAGCAGTTGTTTTGTTCAGTGGCGAGGCACATTTTCACCTGTGTGGCGCAGTGAATAAGCAAAATTTCAGATACTGGGCCGAGAACAACCCTCGGGAATTGCATGAACGCCCATTGCATTGTCCTCGGGTGACTGTATGGTGTGCTGTAGCAGAATTCGGTACATGGGGTCCATACTTCTTCGAAGAAGACAACGTTACAGTGACTGTGAACTCTGATCGATATTGTGAGATGCTAGAGACTTTTCTTTGACCCAAATTGAATATGCTCCACGATATGGACAACGTTTGGTTTCAACAGGAAGGGGCAACAGCCCACACTTCTCGACGTGCGATGGAGATTTTGAGGGAGATGTTCCCTGGTCATTTGATCTCATTGCGTGGTGACATCGCAATGGCCCGCCCGTTCACCTGATTTAAATCCGTGCGATTTTTTTCTCTGGGGATACCTCAAATCAAAGGTATACATTAATCGCCCTCGATCTATTGAACAACTTAAAGATGCAATTCGTCAAGAAATTACTGCCATTCCACATGAAATGACCTGCCGAGTTATAGACAACTTCCGTGAACGCCTTCGACAGTGTGTGGACAATAATAGATCCCATTTGACTGATTTAATTTTTAAAACATGAAAAAAAAACAATGGCATTATATGTACTTTTCAATAATAAAAACACTTTTTTGTTCCTTCACTTTATTTGCATTTTATTAAACTTATAAATGTGTCAGATCATTTTGCCGGACACGTATAAACTTATAAATGTATATCAAACAAATCGTAATGACGAGATCGAAGCGATTATAAATGAATATTTTCGCCAATTGATAAATATGGTTCCAGGAATGAATCATTTTGAAAATGGTTGTAATCGAAACAATGGCACGTGCTCTAATGATACCCTTATGACATCCTCAAAAACTTTCAATGATAAGATATGGCATGTAATATATCAAACAAATTGGGATGATGTATCATGAATGAATGTAATGTAAAATTATTGATAGGCGAAATTGGTTCAAAGACACCTGGTTTAGTGGAACCATTATGGTTCATTGGAACTTTAAATGCTAAATTAATGCATGTGATATATCAAACGACTTAGAATGATGTGTCATGAAAGAATATAACGTAAAATTAATGTTAGTCGATATTGGTTTCAAGGAACTTGGTTTAGTGGAACCATTATGATTAACTGGAACTTTCAATGCTAAAATATGGCATGTAAGATATCAAACGACTTGTACTGATGTGTCATGAATGAATATAACGTAAAATTAATGATAGTCCAAATTGGTTTCTAGGATCCTGGTTTAGTTGAGCCATTATGGTTTAGTGGAATCATTATGGGTCATTGGACATTTCAATGCTAAATTATGGCATGTAATATATCAAACAACTTGGAATGATGTGTCATGAATTAGTATATCGTAAAATTAATGATAGACGAAATTGGTTCAAAGGTAGGTGGTTAATGTTATCTTTGTGGTCCATTAAAAACTTCCAATGTTAACATAGGGTGGTTTAAAAATATAGTTCCGCGAATGGTTTAGTATAACCTTTCGGTACTTGGTTATGTCATTCCTTAATGGTTTATTAAGTACCGAAAGGTGTTTTATGCTATCAGTGTGGGGAAACGTGTCTGCTGTCTGTCTGTCTGTCTGTCCGTCCGTAACTCTAATTCCTCCGAGACTATAAGAGATTTTCAAAAACTGTTTTCGTCAGTCGATGAACATGGTTCATGACACGAAGCAATCACAATTATTATCTAAATCGGTTTACTGGCACGTGCACAAATGGTACCTCAACTTACCCACCAAGCAATTTTCAATGGGAAGATATATTAAGTAATATATCAAACAAATCGTAACTACGAGATAAAAGCGGATATAAATTACTATTTTTGCCAGCTGATAAATATTGCTCAGGAAATGAATCATTTTGATAAAGGTTGTAATCGAAAGAATGGCACGTGCTCTAATGGTATCCTTATGACACCCTCATAAAATTTTCAATCATAAGGTATGGCATGTAATATATCAAACGACTTGGAATGATGTGTCATGAATATGACGTAAAATTAACCTTCCTGCGGGCGCGCGTATGTGAGTGATACACAACAGATAAGTTTCGTTTAATATCTATAAGCGAGATGGCGCTACGATCGTCTCTTCTTGGCTAATCTCCCTGCTCCCTTTGACCTATCTTCAGTCCGTGTCTGAATTTCGAAGCGTTGTTAGGGCCTTGCAAAGGTGTTTATTTGTATTTTAGAGATACACGCGACCGTTCATGTTAGTTTTGGTTGTATACGATTTTTTTTTGTTCTAATAAAAATCTTTTTATATCTAAATTTCATTTCATTTGTTACTTCTAAATGTAAATAGTTCAGTGAAAATATTGGCAATTTCATTTATTTTATTTTCACATCATCTCGGTAATTCTTTGGTCATTTTCTATTCTTATTGTGTTTTATGTTTACAATGTTTCCATTTCGCTTTAAATAAAAAAAATTTAAATAAATTGTACTTATTTACCCTAAACTGATTATAACATTATTTTAAAAGGTACACTCTTGAAAATTTATATTTTGCAATAGCGTATTTAGGAAATATACGCGACCTTTCACGTTCGTTTAGAGGGCGCGCCCGCTGGAACGTTAATGATAATCGAAAGTGGTTTCAAGGAACCTGGTTTAGTGGAACCCTTATGGTTCATTGGAACCTTCAAAGCTAAAATATGGCATGTAATATATCAAACGGCTTGGAATGATATGTCATAAATGAATATAACGTTAAATTAATGATAGTCGCAATTGGTTCAAAGGTACGTGGTGTAATGTTATCTTTATGCTCCATTAGAAACTTACAATATTAACATAAGGTGGTTTAAAATATGGTTCCGCAAATGGTTTAGTTTAACCTTTCGGTACTTGGTTATGTCATTTCTTAATGGTTTATTAAGTACCGAAAGGTGCTTTAGGTTATCAGTGTGGGGAACCGGGGCTGTCTGTCTGCCTGTCCGTAACTCTAACTTCTCCGAGGCTATGAGAGATTTTCAAAATCTGTTATCGTCAGTCGATGGATATAGTTCATGGCACGAAACAATCACAATTATTATCTAAATCGGTTCATTGGTACGTGCACTAATGATACCTCTATTTTCCCGCCAAGCAATTTTCAATGGGAAGATATATTAAGTAATATATCAAACAAATCGTATTTACGAGATTGAAGCGGTTATTCATTACTGTATACGTCAGTCGATGAATTTGGTACAAGGCACGAACCAGTGACAAATATTATCTAAATCGGTTTAATAGCACGTGTACAGATGGTACCTTCAAGACCCCACCTAGCAATTTTCAATGGAGAGATATATTAAGTAATATATCAAACAAATCGTAATGACGAGATAGAAGCGGATATAAATTAATATTTTCGCTAACTGATAAATATGGTTCCACGAATGAACCATTTTGAAAATGGTTGTAATGCAAACAATGTGCACGTGCTCTAATGGTACCCTTATGAAACCCTCAAAAATTTTCAATGATAAGACATGGCATGTAATATATCAAACAACTTGGAATGATGTGTCATAAATGAATATAACATTAAATTAATAATATTCGCAGTTGGTTTAAAGGTACGTGGTTTAATGATATCTTTATGCTTCATTACAAACTTACAATATTAACATAGGATGGTTTAAAATTTGGTTCCGCGAATGGTTTAGTTTAGCCTTTCGGTACTTGGTTATGTCATTCTTTAATGGTTTATTCATTACTATTTTCGTCAGTCGATAAATATGGTACTATGCACGAACCAATCAAAAATATTATCTAAATCGGTTCAATAGCACGTGCACAGATGCTACCTTCAAGACACTACCTAGCAATTTTCAATGGAGAGATATATTAAGTAATATATCAAACAAATCGTAATGACGAGTATAGAAGCGGATATAAATTAATATTTTCGCCAATTGATAAATATGGTACCGTGAATGAACCATTTTGAAAATGGTTGTAATGGAAACAATGGCACGTACTCTAATAGTACCCTTATGTCACCCTCAAAAATTTTCAATGATAAGACATGGCATGTAATATATGAAGCACAATTGGGACGATGTGTCATGAATGAATATAACGTAAAATCATTGATAGGCGAAATTGGTTCAAAGACACCTGGTTTAGTGGAACCCTTATTGTTCATTGGAACTTTCAATGATAAAATATAGCATGTTATATATCAAACAACTTGGAATGAGGTGTTATGATTGAATATAATGTAAAATTAATGATAGTCCAAATTGATTTCAAGAAACCTGGTTTAGTGTAACCATTCTGGTTTAGTGGAACCGTTATTGTTTATTGGAACTATTATGGTTTATTGGAACTTTCAATTATAAATATGGCATGTAATCTATCAAACGACTTGGAATGAGGTGTCATGAATGAATATAACGTAAAATTGATGATAGTCCAAATTGGTTTCAAGGCATCTGGTTTAGTGGAGCAATTCCGGTTTAGTGCAACCATTATGGTTCATTGGAACTTTATATGCTAAAATATGGCATGTAATATATCAAACGACTTAGAGTGATATGTCGTGAATGAACATAACGTAAAATTAATGGTAGTTGAAATTGGTTTCAAGTAACCTGGTTTATGGTTCATTGGAATTTCAATGCTAAAATATGGTATGTAATATATCAAACGACTTGGAATGATGTGTCATGAATGAATATAACTTAAAATTAATAATAGTCGACATTGGTTCAAAGGTACGTGGTGTAATGGTATTATTATGGCCCATTAGAAACTTACAATATTAACATATGGCTGTTTAAAAATATAGCTCCGCGAATGGTTTAGTTTAACCTTTCGGTACTTGTTTATGTCATTCCTTAATGGTTTATTTAAACTAAGTGCCACAATTCCATGCAACTATATACTCGATTCATGGTCAAATAAACAAGGAAAACTCATAGTTTATTGTGGTAACATAAACAATTTTTTGGTTATATTAAGATAATATAATTAATTTAATTTCAGTTTTATTTCATTTACAGTTCCAATTATATTATGATCCAATCAACCTAATTTACTCTAGCATTAAATAATTCATTTCATTAATCATCTCTATAGCAATTAATGGTAATTAATCATATGGCATCAAAGCCCAAAATAATTATAACTATAATCATAACTGATTTTAACACAATTACATTTAGTCATGTTGACCCTATGTTGTTCCAAAGAACATCATATATTTTTCCATACAACATCACTACCGCTTGATACTTATTGAGAACAGTCATTCGTAGCTGCCAAGTAATTTTTACATCACACTTTGCAACGATCTACTCTCTCATCTTCCGTGTCGCCAATTAGCTATTAAAAATAAGACAGCGAATTCTACTGATGATACATAACTGAACTGTGAATTCCACAACTAGTAAATTGTTCTATTCCAATCATAACCAGCCTTTGTTATCATGGCTATGAACAAAAAGTAATAAATACTAGAGACGGGTGTTTCCAGAATTAATAAACGAAATATTATTACAGAATTATAAGGTATTAATTAAACATTTACAAAAATAATTAATTAACAGTGACTACTGCATCAGTGGTTTCCCGTTGCCGTCTTACTACCCGATCACGCCTGCTAAGAGAATTGAATTCAGATTACAAGCCCCTGCTACCAGTAAACATTAGGTATTAAGTTAAGGAAACCTTTTAACTACAGGTCCTAAAAGAAGAAAGCGTTACGTAAATTCAGTAATTTTAAACTACACTGAAGAGCCAAAACATTATGACCACCACAACATTGGTGAATGAACTCGTCTGGATCACGTGGAGGGTACGTAATTAAGTGGAAGTTGTATTTAACTGCTGCTGGAGAAGGTAAGGAATCAGTCTTGCACAAAATTTTGCGAATGATGGGAAAGGCTGCTGATCTAAGCGAATTTGATAGAGGGCAGATTGTAATGGCCCGAAAACTCGGAACAAGCATCTCCGAAACTGCACGACTGGTAGGTTGTTCACGATCTGCCGTTGTTAGTATTTATAAAAAGTGGATAAATGACGGTGAAATCAGCAGAAGACTCCAAGGTGTTGGACGCCCACGCGTCTTCAAAGGAAAAGAACGTCGGAGCCTGTCCCGCTTGGTCAAGCAAAATCGGCGCCGGACAGAGGCTCAGCTGACAGCCCAATACAATGCAGGTCCAAGTGCAAGTGTTTCGGAAAACACAGTTCAGCGGACACTGTTGGATATGGGCCTGAGCAGCAGACGTCTCACTCATGTGCCTCTGTTGACCAAGCGTCATTGTCAGCTATGCCTACAGTGGGCCCGGGAACATCGACACTGGGCCTGGTCGGATTCGGATGATTCACGATTTCTTATTCATCACGTCGATGATCGTGTCAGGGTACGCCGATTTCCAGGCGAACAGGTGCTCCCCCCCCCCCCCTCCGTAAAGCAGGCCAAAGGGAGAGTAGGGCAAAAGGATCACTTAATTCTAGGTGAAGAGTAAACCTACGCAATTTGAGTTAGTTTTCTCAGATTCACACACATCCAGTACCTCAAAGCAATGGGAACAATAATCTGAAGCAATCACAATTATATTTTAACCTTTTTTTTAATATAAATCTTTTTACAAATATGTGCAAATTATTCACTTTGCCCCACCATGTGGGCAAAGTGGATCAGTGGACGGGGCAAACTGGATCATACACACAGAATAGCCTAAGAGATACAGTGATTACAGACAAAATCAAATTGTCCTTCATAGGATGTCAATGACGCCGGAGCTTTTGAAAGTTCAAGTTTCTTCACACATTTCTTCGAACCTTTGACTCTCGTGCTTCTAGCTGAAGAATTGGATGATTTTTCCCGTTTCTGGCGAGCTTGTCAATATTTCGAAACATTTCCTCCTGACACTTCGTTTACGGTCTTCTCCAACAGTCTTGATAGGCAATGGTCTCACATCTTTCCTGATCTATTTTTCCCCGTCATCAATTATACACGTTGCCCCATCCTCTCACTTTAAAAACAAAAAAATTCCATGAGCAACACATTAAGCCTAACGGACGAAAACTGAAATTCACTAACACACATATCTAAAAGAAATTTTCATCAAACGAGTCGTTACTGAAATGCAGCTAAATGATGAAACTTTGTAAATTTTACGAAAACCACATGAAAAAAAAATTAACTTCCATTATTTATTTCGTACGGTCTTAACACGTCTCACGATGACTTGTACTCTGTGTGCACTGACTAGGCAACACACAGAAAGGTGCACGTCGTGCGTTTTGTCTGAAAAAAGGGAAATATTTGGCTGATCCGCTTTGCCCCTTATATCCATTTTGCGCCACTTTCCCCTACACAGGCTGGTGGTGGCGGTATTTTGCTTTGGGGGACGTTCTCATGGGCGGGTCTGGGACCCGTAGTTGTGGTAGAACGGACCATGAAAGCTGCGGACCATCTGAACATCAATGCGGACTAGTTACACCCTTACATGGCGTTTGTCTTCCCAAATGGAAATGGAAGACAACGCCCCAAGTCACAAGGCTCGAATTGCGTTGGAGTGGTTCGAGGAGCATAAGGATGAATTCCAATTAATGCCCTGGCCACCTAACTCGCCGGATCTTATGTCATTTTGGATGTCATGGAGTGGCAGCTCAAAGCTCTAACATCACCATGTCGGAATATCTCGACTTTGCGTGACCGCTGCTTAGACATTTGGTACAATTTGTCTCCAGTCATCTACAAAGAACATCCATGCCAACGCGAGTTGCAGCTGTTTGCAGGCCAAAGGTGGCCATAATGTTTTGGCTCTTCGGTGTATTTTAAACTTTTAAATAGTGGTAACAGTTACTTGCGTGAACAATCAATTCCTACCATCAATCCATTATTTTGAATTGAACAGTTTCATTAATGAATAACATGCCTGATCAGTTGCAGAAACGAGTCATCTTGGATCAGAAAGCGTTAATAGAGAGTCAACCCGCATGTTCTTTTGATGTCATTCACCACACTGATGTTTTCTTAGATTGGCATCCATCATATTCATTAGATGAAGTACAACACCACGGAAAACTTATCATATAATACGCAGGGGTTCAACCGTTCATATTTGAAAAGAAATTAAATGAGACATAAATTAAACCATGTATTCCCATTATAATCAAAATATTAAATATTATCTGAATTCTATTTACAACTAATCATTTAATAAATATAATAATTCATATGATTGTGGCATGGTTGGATTCACCTATAATTCTGTCATGTCACAAGTTATGCAACGAGGCAGTACGTAAGATTTCCACCATTCTACAAATACACCGTACTATATAGTCAATGTGATTGCGAAGTGGAAGACCCAGGGAGCAATAACAGTGCAAGGCAAAACTCAAAACGGAGTGGCAGACCCAAGAAACTCAAATCGGAAGAACGTGATTTGTTACATATGAATGTATGGAACAAGTCACGTTCTTCCGGACAAACCTTCAATTGACAGAGTTCGTCGAGTGCTTGCACTTGTGATCCGATGCAATAGAAGGTCTTCAGCTGAAATGCTGTGTTGAAAGCACAATCACCTTTCGTTGATAACTCCATTCCATAGGTTTCCTGCAGGATGAATTGGAACGTCGACTTCGAACTGGACCATGCCGTCTTTAATCCGTGGTTGAACTAACCAGTGTTCTGGGGCAGGAATGCAGGGAAATTCCAACTTTGTACTAATAAAAACTGGTCTTTCTTGCCAGCGATGGATTTGCCAATAGGCCGACTGGACCGCGGCCTAGGGGCGGCAGATTTCAGGGGGCGGCGGATTTCAATAGTTTGACCATTCTATTCAATACTTACTTTTATTTAAATGCGTATTATTTATGGCCTAAATAGTCTAGTTTAAAGAATAAATCATTAGATGATCACTGAGGGTTTAATAGTACGCC
>JAHWFO010003142.1:186215-201191 GCA_023313115.1 Rhysida immarginata
CGGAAAAATAATAAATATCGATAAAAAATCGATATTCATGGTTATGGCAAGGCATATTAATGAGAAATATCTCATGACCAACAATGCAAGGCAAAGTTTGTGCAACAATAGGCCCATTGTATTCGCATCAACAATGGTATCAACGCGCAATTCACCAATAACAATGAGCACAGAATGATGATGTAATGTTAAAGCAATCTTTCCAAGAATTATAACAATGAACATAAAATGATGATGTAATATGGATAAGTTTCAATTTGTAACAATGCATTGAATTCCTGTTATTCAGGCTTTTCTTAGAAAAGAGAGTTCTTAGTACTTAACAATTTCTTGAAAATCTTTAAAAATGATCAGTAACTGGAGATAATGGAGAGTTAGCAGACTATTGAGAAAGAGTGGAAAGACGACAGAGGAAGCAGTCCTTTAGCTCCGTGATGTATTGAGCAAATGGGAAGCAAGTAAATAGAAGAATCGGCGACCGCTAGACTGCACAAAGTGATGAATGGCCAAGTTTTGCTTCAACACATCGAGAAAAGAGTGGAAATTGCAACAACACTAAGTATACATCTGAGGTAAGATTACGTGAGTAAAAAATTATTTAGACTAGCAGTGGCATCCTTGGAGAGATCCAGCCATTGTGAGCCTTTAAAAAGTTTTTTTTCGAATTTTCATTAAGAAGTTTTACTGTATTAATTCTAAGCATTTTCATGTGTTTATTTTTAAGATATTGCAAAATTTAATTTAATTTTTTGAGATTGTTCTGTTTACATCCAAGTGTAATTATCCCGGGCAACGCCGGGTACCTGTGCTAGGTACTGTCTACCTCAGATTTCGGAAAAATAATAATTATCGATAAAAAATCGATATTCATGGTTATGGCAGGGCATATTAATGAGAAATATCTCATGACCAACAGTGCAAGGCAAAGTTTGTGCAACAATAGGTATCAACAATGGTATCAACACGCAATGCACCAACACAAGGCAGGGATCAACAATCAATATCTCATGACAAACAATGAAAGGAAAAGTTTGTGCAAGTGTAATTATCCCGGGCAACGCCGGGTACCTCTTCTAGTAGTATTCTAAAGTGCATGTTCTCTGTGTACTCTTAAGCTTTAGAGCTTTTTTCCACTGCGCTCATTACTTATTCGTGACAATGTCGTTGTTTGATATTTTACATGCCAAGCGTTTACATTGAATATTTTAGGGGGGGGGGGCATAAAAATGAAACCACTTAGAACACGTGCTGTTGTACATACACGGCTAAAGTCGTGGGAGCGTCGTATAATCAAATTTTCGGGCGTCGCCCTCATTGTATAAATGGTATCTATAGCTATAGGCAGAGCATATCAGTACTTTAAACACGACTTTTCACGAACGTCTGAAACGTCTTGTAACGTGATGATCGCTACATCTCGAGAATTATCAGAGTTTGACCGCGCTTTGAAAGTCGGAGCTAGACGCATCCATTTCTGAAGTGGTGCGAGGATTCAACATTCCTTGATCCACAGTGTCATCTCCGGCATGGTCTTTTGTAACAGACACACGCCAGTACGTCAATTAACACCCACATTCAATTATGGGCGTACTATATACGTGTCTTTATGGTTAGTGCAGCGAAATTTGGCATTAATGGGACATGACAGCAGAAGACCGACAAAAGTGCCTTTACTCACAGCACGCCATAAGAGGATGCGACTCGGCTGGGCTTTTGAAAATATTCATCGGATGTCCGATGTGTCTTGATTCAAATTGGTGCAAGCTGATGGTAGGTTCGTAGACCCCATGACACCATGGACTCAAGTTATTAAGAAGGATCTGTGCAAGCTGGTGGTGGCTCCATCATGGTGTGGGGCATTGTTTATATGGCAAAGTTTGGATCTTCTGATCAAATCGTTCGTACCATTGACTAGGAATCCTAATGTCCAGCTGCTTGGTGACCATAAGCAGCCCTTCATAGCTTCCATGTAACAAAGATAGAATGTTCCAGGAGGGCGATGCGCTATTCACTGGCAGCAATACTCACGATTGTTTTCAGAAGCATTCTGAATAGTTCCACCTACACCACCTGGCCATTCGTCACCGGACACCTCTTCAAAGACGCCTGAAGAGGTAAAGGTCAGACAATCTATAAAACACGCTGACGGGTTAAAATATGAACGGACGGCGCGAACTTAATGCGGAGGAAAGAGGGATGACCATTGGATCCCACAAATTTGAGCATCCGCTCCGGGAGATTTCCAACAAATTTCTGATATCTCGCTCGACTCTAATTAATGATATTTTGAAGTGGAAGTAACAGGGAGTTATAACATGCCAGCCCAGACTCAGTGAACTAAAGAAATTGACAGATTGCGACCGTCGATGCTTGAAACGTCTGGTGATGTCAAACCGGAAAGCATCGTTAAAAACGTTGGCACACGAATTTCGATCGGCGTCATCAAGTGATGCAAGTGATCGTACCGTCCGCTGGGAGATCGTCACACTTGGTTTTCATGGACGAGCAGAAGTTCACACGCTAAATATCACAGTCCTCAATGCGACCTGTCCGTTACAGTGGTGCAAGGAACGCCGCCACTGGACTCCAGAACAAGATAAAATCATCCTATGGAGTGATAAATCCCGCTACCAGTTGTGGCGGACCGATGTGTGTGTGTGAGTTAGCGAATGTCCGGCAAACGATATTACAGTACTGTGTAGTACTCAGTGAAATTCGGAGGAAGTGGCATCATGGCCTGGTCCTGCTTTTTGTCGTATGGTCTTGGTCCTCTTGTTTTAATTTGCGGAACCATGAATGCCGAAGCGCACCAAACAGTTCTGGACATTTACGCTAACGACATTGTGGGAACACTTTGTAATGGCCCATACCTGTTTCAGCAAGACAATTCTCCTTGACATACAGCAGGCGTTGTTAACACCTGGTTTGAAGAAATGTGTGTGCGGAAACTTGGCTGGCGAGCCCAAACTTCTTTGAAAACCTTTGGGGAGAATCGAAGCGCCGGTTGAAAGCTAGGCCATGCCGCCCAAAGACACCATTGAGCTGATTGCCAATTTAAAGGATGAATGGAGGAGTATCCCGCTGACACTTTTCGCAAATTGGTGGAAAGTCTTCCTCGACGGGTTGCGGATGCCATTGCGACGGAAGGGGACACTACACTATACTGACGTTATGAAGTGTCTGGTAACGAGTGGCCAGATAATGTAGATCACCAGACATGAACTCCATCGAACATATTTGGGATTTTATCGAACGATCCATTCGTGCACAAGAGCCTGAACCTGCAACACTCACGCAATTATGGTCAGTTATCCAGACTGCATAGCTGAGCATCTCTTCAGAGGATTCTGCCGACTGATAGAGTCCATTCCACGTCGAGTTGGTACACTTCGCCAGGCAAACAGAGGTCCTACACGATTTTGAAGAAGGGTATCCCATGAGTTTAGACACTTTAGTCAAATGCATCATTAAATTCAATTTAAGCATAGAAACATCTGGATTTATCAAATCTATAAAGTTAGATTCAGAGCCTGGCGTAAGAATCTTTGCAAGACCGATATCCAGTTATCATTTTTCTCATAGACTAAGCTTTGGAAGCCTCAATATATATGGACTGCCGTAAATACTAACGCCACTCGCAGCCGTGCTCCTGTTTTCTCCAAACGAAAAAACGGAGTTCAATGAAAATTATATTTCTATTGACAATAATAACTCTCTGAAACTCTATAGGTAAGCTTGAAAAATGACTTTATGTCGGCGATTTTAGAGGCGATCGGGAGCGAGCAAGACAGTGCTCGGGGATCGACACCCCCCTGGAGTCCGTGGATCCACCGATTGCTCATTGGTCGAGAACAAAAGATATCGGCCAATGAGCAATAAGAAAAATCGAAGACGGAAACGCGGGACTTCGGCGGGAGGAGAAAAGATTAGAGGAGTTTCGGGTTCGATTGCGAGCGGGAGCAAGGAAAATGCTGCAGATGGAAAATCGGAACGGCGACGAAGAGATAAAACTGAGCCTCGAAAACGTATGAGGAGGAAGGGAAACCCCTAGGAGAACTTCGCCTTCCTCTTCGGCCAAGCAGTCTCATCCCCGTGCGACGGAAGAAGTTTCCGTGAGTCACGCGGACACAAAGCGGAGCACGAGAGATAACGCGACGAGGCAACGAACCCATGCCAAACGACGACGGCGAGCGGCCGACAGCGGAGCGAAAGGGAGCTCACGAGCACAGCAGCAAGGATATTCTACGCCCACAACGTACAAGGACGTTGAGGACAGGAGTCCTGCTAGCAGCCAGCGACGGCCAGAGGAACGCCAGTATTCCGTATAATCTGGGGCGGGGCGGGGGGGGGGGGGCCCAGCTTTCGTGGTCACGTGACGCGCGGTCGCTCCGTTCCTGGCTTGAACGGAGATATAATAGCTGTAAGCATTACATTATTAAGGCTAGACTGTATTTACTGTGAAATAGTAAATAATGCATTAAGAACGGCTCCGAAGGTGACTCGTAGTAATAAAGTCATTGCTTCTGCTTTTCTATTTATGACAGTCACCTCAGAACGGACCTCGCTACTGAAAACTGACTCGCCGTATTTCGTCAGGCTCAAGTTAAAGCCAATTGAATGAAATTTTATGAAATTTATAATGAACTTTTCCATCATATTTCCGCATATAAATGTTATTCTGCCGAGCGTAGCAGCCAATTAGATGCGTTATTAAATTATCTTTATTATTACAGTTATAAGTGCTACCCCTCTCTGTTAACGGTAAGTACACATTATCAAAACACCGTTGCACCTTATCTCTACTATAATATTTGCTGATAAAATAGGTGAGGCTGACTTGTGATGCAAATAATTCCTCAGTAATTATTATTTAAATTTGCTATAAATTAAGTAATCTTAAGGTTAGTTATTGGTCTTGAAGCAGGAAGAACTGGTGCGAGCCCCACACTTCAGCAGAGATGTTCCCTTCTGGTATACATCTGAACGGTAATTTGGCTCCTTTCTCACAGCCATTTAAAAATTATTCTCTTTATAATAATAATTGGAAAATGGTCTTGCAACTTTCCCCAAGGGCGTCTTATCGATGACAAAGCATTAGTTTCACTAGTCTTTCATTTATTCGTAGGTTATTTATATTTAAGTTTAATATGTAAATAGTGCAATCATGACGTAACGACTGCCTATATTGTTGTTTATTGTTATCTTTGTTAATTTTCTTATGTAATTGTTGTTAATTTGATCATCAATGCTAGCAGAGTTATTGATTGTGGAAAGCAATGTTTATGATTAGCCAGCTTTATGTATTGTAAACGCTTTCCCGAGATCAGACGTAGCGGACTGGGCAGATTTCCAAGGTTTTTCGGTTTTGTAGTTAAAATATAAAAGCTTATTTTTGACGTTGAATACGTCTTACGTTTCGAGACTGGGATGCCACGCTTAAATCGTGAATGTCACGAAAAGTGTTGATTACGAAAACTTTAATAACGTGAAAACTATTCATGATAGAAGGGTGAATGATATCGCATTCGATAGAGCATAAAACAAAGCATGTTTGAGATCTTGAGTGATTTCGAGCTGACGTCGTCGGCTGATAAAATCGCAGTGCAAAGTTGAGTCAGAAAATCTGCTGTATGGAGGCTAGCACAACGTTTTAGGTATCATTTGTTTTAGGTGCTTTATAAAATAGCATTAAAATTAAACCTCAATATTTAATAGTATCTAAGATATCGGCCTTCGAAGTGTGGAAATTTCTCAAAAATTACAGAATTTCCAAATGTATGCCTAATAAACACGAGAAAAATTATAGAAACTGTTACAGGAAAACAGATCGAGAGATAGGGAATCCATGAAAACCCGGATGTCAGAGAATCCATGTAAATCCATGAAAACCCGGGCGTCAATGAAGGGCTCAGCAGGAAGGGGTTTTCAAGGTAAATTATAGCAAGATACGAATGCGCCAGTAACTTTCACCACTTAGTTCGATGCAAATAACTTATCTGATAGCAAAAACCTTTCAACATGAAGTGATAGAATTCAACTCATGGAAGTCCTTAATGAGCCATAACCGTCAACATTAACAGCATCTTCGTACATAAGTGTGATTTATGTACGGAGCAACATACGTATATGCGATCATTTGGGACACTGAATTCATATTTCCTTTTATATTCATAAAAAGTTAATTTGGGTATTTGTGTAATGTTTGTGATAGATTTTGGTTTGAGAAGGATTTGAACAACCCATAGAACAGTAGCGTGGTGTGTTTGCTCCATCAGTTTCATGCTGTGTATTCATTGTAAAAAAAAATTAAAACTATTCTACACGCAGTGTGCGGTATCTTCTGCGTCAACCATCTGATGAGCCACATTTGTAGATTACTCGCTAATATTCCAACCGTTTGGCTACAAGAGACACATAAAGCCAACAAAAGGTGTGCAATGGTGGACAAAGATGATTTAGGTGGAAATACAATAGATATAATTTTAAAAAATATGAGAAGAGACCGGCAGAATTAGATAGCATGTGTTTAGCCAATTTCGTCGCATGTTATGCACCGGTAATGAATAGAAAGACATAACAACAGAGATGGAGATGGCCATAGAGCCACTGAACAACAAAAGACTGATAATGAAAACGAGCCCATGACATTATGAGTTAAGACAACAATAGCTATAGATGCAGAAATGTGGCCAGAATGATTAGATACTCTCATTATAGCATCGATTATAAGCATGAAATGGTTATACATGTATTGTTCTATCCATTTCGCAATGAACTTGTACGTGTATTAGATGTACACAAGATCCTCTAACTGTAAGATGCGAACGAGGTGATAACTTTAGCCAAAAGGAAAGAATACGAAGGTAACAGATGCATTGATGGAAGAACTTAGAGAACTGTGCAAGAAAAACGATGACATTGCAAACAATTTGCAAAGAGAACATAATGAAAGAGATGAATAGATGCGAGGTTTCGTTGGGGAGGCGGGTGATGAGAACAACGATGATTTCGAAAACGAGTCCGGCAATGCTATCGGAGTTGTAAGATAGTACAGCAATGTGATGTCCAAACAAGGGTATTGTGAACTATTGCGACTAACAAATCCAGAACAGAGAGAGGTGATTTTAGAATTTATATCAGGCTATGCATACGCGATAGCGAATGTATGTAAGTGTACATAGCCGGTCCTATTGGCAGTGCCAAAACATTTACGATGAAATTAATCATGGAAACATTAAACTGATTCGGACAACGGCTGGATGCACTTCGTAATACTTAAATAGCCTGTGCGTCTACTGGTAAGGCAACACTGTACGGCAACACTGTGCACTCTGCATTTAGAATCACCACGCAAAGCAAAAGGATCAGTGGATTGGCTCCACAGTGCTACAATAATATATTCGCCAATTCCTTTCTGTGAAGTGTGTAATAATCGATGATATAAGTATGATCAGTTCAGACTTATTTCATAAAATTAATCATCGTTTGCAGGAGATCGCTTGTGCGCACATCCATCGTTCGGTGACATGCGCATGCTCTTAAGTGGCGATATCAGACAACTTTCCACCTATGAATGCCAGAGCGACCTAAAGGTAGCCGAGATGTGTTCGGTGGCAATGTGTTGTGGCAATCTCTACATTGCTATAAATTACCACGAGTGGTGCGCCTAGTAATGACACATTAACAACTATACTTATCAAATAAATAAAATCTATCGAAAAATTTATACTGTTCAAGATCGGCATTGGTAAAAGATTGCTTCCTTATGAGAAAGAATTGATTTAGAGAGGATTTAAAAGTAAACAATTGTGCACAGTAAATTTACTCGATGTAGTTACATTGTTTCATTATAACAAAAGCGTTGATACTCACAACAAGATTGCTATCCTGAGTAATATAGTTGTCAATGCCATTGATAAAATTATTGGTTATGGCCGTAGAAGTGAATTAGTTCCTGCAAGAAATAAAGTACACAAGGTGAGTACAGTACTGTCGAATTAGGAGGTTTGCCGTAAATGTTGAGAGTGAACATCGATGTGGACGATGGACTTGTTCAGTGTACTTTGACATATAGAATACAAACAAAACACCAACGAATGGAGAGCCCTGTGGTACACCGCTTTTAATCGGAAAAGCCGGTAACTTAACATCCTGAGAGCAGATTTTAAAACTTCTACCAATCAGCATAGAAGAAAACCACTGTAAAACGTTATTCTCGAAACCAGTAATGCGCAATTTAAAAAGTAGTAAATTGATATTGACTCGGTCGAAAGCCTTGGGAAAATCTAAGACTAAGGTATCGACCTGTTGCCTTTTGTCGACTTGCAAAGTAATATAGTGAAGAAAAGATGCCAAATTAGATTGAGTTGAACGCGCAGGGCGAAAACCATGTTGCGAGTCAGATAGATAAGGGTCGATGAATTGAGTAAGCTGGTCAAATATAAGAGTTTCTAATAATTTTGCCGGAAAAGAAATTAAGGTTATTGGACGATAAGCTGTAAGCCCCTTTTCATCTGTTTTCTTTGGTATTGGCTGGATGATAACCTGCTTCCACATATCTGGATAACGTCCAAGCTTAATACGAGTAGATGTGTTGAACAGATGGAGCATAGGAATAGCTAGACCAGCAATACATCCTTTAAAAATATAGTTAGGGATGCCAGGTATAATGCAAGCTTTCGACACTGAAATACTCTTCGCACGTTCACTCAATTGTTGAGTAGCGATTTGTTGTAGAGTAAAGCTACTATTAATATTTTTCCAACAATCCTTCAGAAGCATTTCGTCACCGAGCACTCTTGTATCGTTATTCATATTAGAGGCAAAAGCAGATGCAATTTCAGCTTGTTTGTCCATATCGAGGTAGTCCTTGTTAATTTTCTTCGAATTTAAAAGCTGTTTGGAAATATCCCAGAATAAATTAGGACTGGCTTTTAAGCTCGTCTCGATATGATGAAAATAGGCATCGCGATCTAACTTCCAATTATCTTTAAAATTCTTTCTGGCTACATTAAATTTAAAGTAGTCTTCAGGCAGTTTGGAAGATTAAAAATTTTTGTGAAGATCTTGTTTGAGCTTCCAGTCCTTCCGGGTGGCTTCTGATACCCAGCTGGGAAACGAGAAACTGCCAGACTTCTTATATTTCTTGCGAGTATTCTTAATATTTCGAGAGGGTATACATTTCATAATTGCATCCTTGACGACAGAAACGATGCAAACCCAAATATCATTTACATTAGATAAACGCAAAACTTCATGCCAGTCGACGTTGTTCACGAATTGGTATAAGCCTTGGTAATTGCCACGGCGGAAGTTAAATTCCGATTCAAATGATTTGCGATTCTCAGTGAGAAGCCCTCTATGTTGAATAATCAGAGGGGGATGAAAGTCATCAGCCTTCACAAGGGTAGTATCTTCGAGGCGAACGATTAAGTCAAAATTGGCATAAACCTTGTCAAGGTTATCGCCGCTTTTATTTGGACTTGGTTGAAATTCGTGAAATTTAATTCATTTGCCCAGCAATTGGTAATAAGTTTTCTGTGTTTGGAGTAAAAAGCATTTTCTGTATAGTCTTTGAAGTCAGAGAAATTAAAATCTCCAAGTACAATACATTCGATGGGTTGCTGTGCGATAAAGTCGGCGAGTTCATCAATGAAGACATCAAAGTCATGACTAGTAAGTGATGGAGGAATATAAATATTTAAAATAATTAAATTATTACACTATAATTAGTTATTATTATTATTACACCATATTATTCTATTTAGTAACAACTACTCAGACAGCATCGATGTCTCTAATAGTAGTAAAAAACGGGCTTTTGGTAGCTTTGATTGACCTAGGGGTAGCGATTAGAACACCGCCACCAAGCCTGTTATCTACACGGTCCTGTCTAAATACATTAAATTCATCGCCAAATAACATAAAGTCAGATAACGTATCGTTCAGCCAAGTTTCGATCAAACAATAAATGTTCTTGTTGTATTCATGAACATAATTAAATACCTGAGATACTTTTGTGCGGAGACCGCGAACGTTCTGATAGTAAATGTTGTTAAACATTGTTGGTCGGAGAGCCCTCCTCTGGGCTAGACGTATCTATCTGATTGCCGTGGAGTTTGCCTACGAATGGGGAAAGCAGTGTGCCTGCTGGCCAAATCACTGGGTCAAGTAACGTGTTGAAATCTGTGTTTTTACATATATTACAAACGATGAATAACTTTGGAATTTAGTTTTGATCTTATGACATTTGCGTAAAGTTATCCTTGGAAATACGGAAGTAACGAAGCCGGTCAATTGCTCACATGTGAAATTCGGTTGCAGGCGTGAAATGACCAATCTCTTCTTCTTTGGACGAGCACTAATAGAGTTAATTGGTCCGTCATAAGTATGATTAGAGCCGACTAAGATGGGGTTGCTTACTGATTTTTTTTTTTTTAGGAGACTGTGAAAAGCGAACATCATCATGATCGTTCTGCCTGAAAGAATCTTTCTGTATTTTATCCAAAAATTGAGTGTGATCAATTTACTTACTTACTTACTTACTTTTCAAACCCGCTTATCCGTTAGGGTCGCGGGGGCAGCAGCCCTATATAGGATCTCCAGCGATCGCGATCTTCCGCCATCAGGCGCATGTCCTCCCTGGTAATATCCAAGCGACTCGAACCCAGATTCTCCATGTAGTCTAGCCACCTGGTTCTAGGCCGACCCCTTGGTCTCTTACCCACCGGCTTGGAAAATAACAACTGCCTAGGAAGACTAGTTTGCGGCATCCGTATCACGTGGCCATACCAGCGCAACTGAGATCTCTCAATGCGGAGAAGTAGCGGCTCAACACCTAAAGATTCCCTTATTGTGCTGCTGTACACTCTATCTAGTAGGGTAACACCTGCCACACCTCTCAGGAATCTCATTTCGGCCGCTTGTACCCGCGATCGCACTCTTTCGGTCATTACCCAAGCCTCATGACCATAGGTGAGAATGGGGACAAAGATAGATTTGAAGACGGAGAGCTTGGCTTTGTTACCCAGCTCTCGTTTCGTTACCACGGATCGCCACAGTTCACGTCTGACACAGCTTGCTGCACCGATCCGAGCATCCAATTCTTTCTCCTGCCGTCCATCACTCGTGAATGCAATCCCGAGATACTTGAACTTCTCCACCTGTCTCAATGAGGCTCCCCTAACATAGAGAGCGCACTGAGCAGGCTGTCTTGAAAGAACCAGAACTTCGGTTTTAGCCACACTGATCTTCATCCCAGCTTCTTCACATTTGGCTGCAAACCGGTCTAGTGCATGCTGAAGGTTCGTGCGAGAAGACCCAAGCAGGACAAGGTCGTCCGCAAAGAGCAACCTCTCCACCAGGCAGTCGCCCACACAAACACGCTCATCGCCTCGGCTGCCCCTGTCTATCCAGTCCATAAAGATAATGAACAAGATGGGCGACAGTACGCACCCTTGGCGGAGTCCAACACCCACGGTGAACGGTCTTGACTTAATGCCATTTGTCCGGACACATATCTCAGAGCTTTCGCACAGAGACATGATAGCAACCAGTAATTGCCCATCCACTCCATACTCTTGCAACACTTGCCAGAGCTTCTCCCGAGGAACCCTGTCATATGCTTTTTCGAGGTCCACAAAGCAAGCGCAGACCTTTTTTGCATACTCCCAGGATTTCTCAAAGATTTGCCTTAGAGCAAAGATGTGATCCGTCGTGCTTCGGCCAGGTCGGAAACCACACTGCTCCCCCGACAGTTTGGAGTCGACTATTTCCCGACTTCTCTTCTCCAGACACTTAGCATACACTTTCCCAGGAATGCTGAGCAAAGAGATGCCTCGATAGTTGTTGCAATCTCTCTGATCTCCCTCTTTGAAGATAGGGATCACAATTCCTGTCTGCCATTGCTTAGGGGCCTGTCCAGATATCCAAGCAACCTGACACACTCGAGTCAGCCACAGGATACCATCCTGATTTAAGGCCATTAACATCTCGGACCGGATTTCATCATCACCTGCAGCTTTGCCAGTCTTCAGGGACTTAATTGCCCATCTGACTTCTGTTTCAGTGATACTACCGTGACTATTCTCCGCTCCAAGGTGCACCTCGTATATCAATTAAAGCTTTTTATTAAATACCTCGTTAATATCATCCGTCGAGTTTACAGCGCGGCTAATCCTCCCTGAGGTAAACAGCGAAAGCACGTTGTCTAACTTCTTATGTATCTCTCGATTGTCTTCCTGCAGCCGGGAAGCCATGCTAGTAATTTCCTTTACGGCTGAAATAAGCTCTGTCATTGGTTTTAAAACTAGACTTGTATTATTATTCTTTTCCACGTGGGAGGGAGTGTGAGAAGATCTAAAACTATCTTCGAGCTCATCAGCAGCATTAGCACTGGTTTCCGAGTTGACTGGTTCGCTGTCGCTACATGAATAACGCCATGTTGCTTTGACTCACTGGAGCTCCTGCTTTTGAACATTTAATCATTTTGCATTGTACAAGAGTTTACAGTTACCTGTACACGAAAGATAAGGTTGCTTTCCGTGTATTGGAGAAGAACATGATTGGCAGAAGCCGATAGTGCCTTGTTTTCCTGTGATTTTGACCATTTTAGACGGAGTGCAAACGAACGAGCCACTACAGCTCTACTTCTCTGCTCTCTTCAGTTAGATTAAAATTACTAAATTAATAATATTATTTTATTCTTGAAATTTTATAAAAATTATAGCCTTTTTATAAAATTTCAAGAGTAAATAATTAATATCATTAAATTAGTAATTTTAATCCAACTTAAGAGAGCAGAGAAGTAGAACGACTCATACCAACTTTAAATGCTCAACAAACAGCTGCTTTCGAAAGGATCACTCAATCAGTTTACGATGAAAATGCCACAACTCGATTATTCTATCTTGATGGACCTGGTGGTTATGGAAAAAAACAATCTTTATAGAGTTTTAATGAATTTCATCCAAGAAAATGAAGAAAAATTCTTCCCATATGCTACAACTGGAATTGCTTCAACACTCATGAAAGGTAGAACAATTCATAGCGGTTTCAAGTTGTCAGTTCCATTGCTTGAAACCGCAACATCAAAACTTTAGCCATCGTCTCTTCAAGGTAAAGATATTTTAGAATCAAAACTTATATTCATCCATGAAGTAAACATGCTAAAAAAACACGAACTGAGATGCATCGATAATTTCTTGAGAGATGGAGCTCAAAACGATCCGACTAAAAGAGACAAGCCATTTGGAAATAAGTTGATAGTCATTGGAGGACATTTTCGACAAGAGGAACAGCAACAGAAGTTATTGGGGCGTGCATCGAATCATCAAATTTATGGCAACATTTTACAAAACTTTCGTAAGCAGATCAAGACGATTTCAATGAGTGGCTTCTTAAAACTGGTTCTGGAAATTTTTCACTGAAGTTTTCTGAGAATTGAAAATTTTGATCGTGATCTAATTGAAATTCCAAATGAAATGGTTGTCTCACCTGAGATTGATATAATTTATACAATTTTTGGAGATGATATACAATCACTCTCAGCTGATGATTTATTAAATCGAGTAATCTTATGCTCAACAAATATTACTGCTCTCACAATGAACAAAGGAATTATAGATCAAATGGAAGGAAGAAAATTTACGTTCAAAAGTAATGACTCTGTGGTCGCAGCAGCCGCGGGGGGGTTGAAGATTGACTATCACTGATGGTCGCCCATCCAGTAACTAGCCGTGCCTGATGTCATTTAACTTCACAGAAGTTGTGTTCAGTGAAAACCCAACAGGCCACGGCCTCCCCCTATAATCATGATAATCAAGTATATCATCAAGTTACGATAGAAATGCTGAATTCATTGACTCCATCAGGAGTTTGACCACTTATCCTTCACATATAAATAGGAATGATTGCCATGCTAATAAAAATTTGAATCCAAACAAAGGATTTTGTAATGTGGAACTCGCTTAATAGTCACATCATGTAGTAGACATTTAATTCAAGCAAAAATTGTAAATGAGGCAAATAGAAATGAAATTGTTATAATTCTAAGAATCGATTTGAATCAAGTTATTTCAATTTGCCTTTCGTACTTAAAAGATGTCAATTTCCAACTATTCCTTCTTTTGCTATGACTATAAATAAGTCAAGGACAATCGTTTTCTCATGTACGTTTAATTTTAAATGAATCTGTGTTTTCTCATTGTCTACTTTATGTCGTTTTATCACGTTCAAGATTTAAAAGCAAAATAAAAATTTGTATCCATGCTATTTCTCAAGAACAAGGGAAATTGATCAAAAAAAGTGATAGAACTGTCACTAAAAATGTGATTTATCGTGACGTTTTATAATACAGTATGTTGTTTTAAATAAATTAATTTTTTATTTTATCTTTTTCTGAATTGATTAAATAAGACAAACCGCAGGACAAGCATATCACAGCCGAGCGAAGCGAGGCCAACAACTAGTAAAACCAAATAAAAACAGATATTGCAAAATTTCATCAACGAAGAGCCCGAACAACGGCGGGTATATCAACTAGTATACCTGTAATAATATACAGAAATAAACCTGTAAGCAAATAGTATGCAGGGTAGGTTAGACTAGGTATGCGTTTGGTTTGTATAGGTTTGGTTAAGTCAGGTTATGTTAGGTTGAGGTTAGGTTGGGTTTAGGTTAGATTAAGGTTAGGTTTAGGTTGGGTTTAGGGTATGTTTAGATTAGGTTAGATTAGCTTTAGATTAGGTTATGTTTAGGTTAGATTAGGTTATGTTTAGGTTATATTAGGTTTGGTTAGGGGTATATACGTTTCTAGGGCGCGTGAGCGCTCTCGGAAACAGAGATTTACCGCCCACAATAATTTACTGCCCACAGATAATAGAAAAATGAATTAGTCTTGCCACAATTCAGTCCGAGCACTATTAGCACTCCCCTGCATGCAACAACCAGTGGGTATGTTATTCTCTAGGGCGCGTG
>JAHWFO010003142.1:201201-233205 GCA_023313115.1 Rhysida immarginata
TATTCTCTAGGGCGCGTGAACGCTCTCAGAAACAGAGATTTACTTCCAACAGTAATATACCATCCACAGGTAATAGAAAAACGAATTAATCTTGCCACAGTTCAGTCCGAGCACTGTTGGCGTAACCTTTTTTACACATATTCAGTTTTTTTTTTCTTATTTTTTTATAACTAAGACGATATAGTTTATAGACAATTTTGTATATTCCGAGTGTTATGTATTCAATTTGATTATTAATATCTGCTTTGAAAAATTAAATTTAGTCATGATTTCAAATAGAAAAGAGGGAAAGGAATAATCTACGACCTGGACTCGAACGAGAGGCCATACTTTTCACTAGAACACCGGCTCGAGTCCAGGTCGTTGAATTTTTTCTATTTCTAATTGTGTTATGTTTGAATGTTTGTTCGCTGTCAATAATATCTTCTCATTGCATTTGAGAGTTAATGTCTGCATAAAATAATATGTTTGTTTTCAAATTGTAAGCTAATTTTTCCCCATTCTAAAAGTGTTGTACATTTGTTTTCAGAATTAATTTTTTTGACTGGCGTTTTCAATAAACCATTTATTACAGAAACCAACCCCTTATGGATATTTTCTTAAATCGCCGATAAATTGAAGTTATGTATTAAACTTCCCTGTGTAAACGGTTATTGAATAATAAGCGGTTATTGTATAAATTCGCTTTTTCATCATATTTGCCGTGTCATTTGTGAGAAATTGCGTGTGGAATATATAATTTCTTTGTTTTTTTCCATAACAACAATTTTTTCATAAATGGTCGTGTTTTTATATTGCAATTTCACTTTCTGTGGTGTTTGAAAAGTGAAGATTAACCAGCTATGTTAGTTTTTTTTTAAAGAAAAAAACCGCAAGAGTGGCAATTGGATTTGTTGCATCGCATATGAGTTTGCGAATTGCGTTTTCAAGAAACTATTTATTAAAGAAGCCAACTCCTTTTGGGAATTTTTTAAAATCACCGGTAAAAATAATAAACTGAAGTTTATTTATCAAACTTCCCAATGTGATTATCAAACTGTGATTATGAACAACAACCGGTTATTATATATATATTCCCGTTTTCTTCATATTTACTTTAACATATACACCATTTAGCTTATACATGTATATGTATGTGCCTACTAACATAAAAGTCAGAAATATTACAAAAATTATTTCTTTTTAATTTTTTCACCTAGACTGCTGATTCGTCCTACTATGCAATGCGAAAATCATTCATGCCATGGGATTTTTGAAATTGTCTACACACTTACGGACGGACGTCTGGATAAACCAATCACATAAGCATTTTCTACGAAAATCTACTAAATTGTTTTTCTTTTATAAAATATATTTAAAATAATCCTTAGACTATTGACAAAGTAGAAAACATGGAAAAGCAAATATATTTAATAGTATCCGATAATACGAACAAAAATACATGTCAGAAACAGAAACACAATAGTTAAGAGGGAAATAAAAATTAAATTCAACATGAAATAAATAATACTTGAATTTCAAGGAGAGAATGGAATGCTACAAAATTATTAAATATTATTTGCACTTAATTTGTGTTTGATTGATAATTATTTTATTGCTAAATATGTTCACTCCATCAGATTTTTGGATTCATATAGGCTACAGGAGGAATCAAAGATAATTTTTGTTTTTCACCTTAAACGGTGGACGAAATCTATCTGCAAAGAGAAAATAAAAAATATTTATTTGTGAAAGAAATACTTGAAAAGATTTGCAATTGCCTAAATTTTTAAGTTAAATTAAATAAAGAATAAAATAAAAAAATTTCTTGATTTCATAGATTTGAGATTTTCAAATGATACATCAAAGGTCACTAGTACGATTCTGTAGCTTGTAATAACGTATTCCTCTTCCTTATTGAATCTGTTTGGATCGTGCAAAATTAATGGCAGATTGCATTTTGTAGATGTAGGTGAATGGCATGCATAATATTTCTCGACTAATACACATCATTTTAAAGATGCAGTTCTTCAAATTCAGCTGATGCGAAAAATTTGTTCGAAAACTTTACGTTTGTGAAAGATTAAACCAAATGCTGTTTACACTCATCGTTTTATTCCATGAGTTTAAAGTTGTCCATAATGCTGCTGAAGCAACTTGAAATGTCATCAAAGCATGAGGGGATAGCACAACTTCTCAACGTACAACGCGCAAGGGTTTGAAATATTCCGTGGCGGCAATACCACCCTTGAAAATGAGAATGGTCGTGGCCATCCATCGAATTTGACGACAACCAATTGAAGATGAGTACGCGGGTTCGATCCCGGCCGAGGACGACGAGGATTTTTCAGGGGGAAATCCTGAGATCACGCACTTCCTTCGGAAGGGAAGTAAAGCCGTTGGTCCCGTGTAGTCGTTTGCCGGCTGCACGTTAAAGAACCCTTGCGAGGCAAAATTTGCGGCCCCTATAACGCCGTCCTGAAATGACCATGGCAGTTGAAAAGGACGTTAATACCAATCAAACCAAACCAACCAATTGAAGATATTAATCGAAGCTGACCCGCGTAAATCCACACGAGGTTGCTGAAGAGCTCAAGGTAAACCATTCTAAAGTCATTCGCTGCTTGAAGCAAATTGGAAAGGTCAAAATCTCTTTAAGTGGATGCCTTTTTAATAACCTCTTTATATAATTGCTTAAAAATAGTATTCGGGAATTTGTGGGGAAAAAGGAGGAATGAATTTTTTGGAAAAGATTGCACTATTTATTTGGTAATTAAAAATGCTTAGTAAATGGATGAACACATTGCCAGTGGTACTCCGACACTCATGTTTTATTATGTTTTCAACTCCCATGATGCACTCCGTTACTTTTGATATAAAATAATGTAACAACATGTAAGAGCATAATTCATTCAGCCAGCATGCTGAAAAGCCAAAAGTGTCTGATATTCAGAGAGGAGTCATCATCGCGTGCTGCATTAGCGGATAGTCAGTTCGTGAGATGAGTGTTTCGACCGACTAGCCTCGATCCAGGTGCAGGGTGTCCCACAAAGGACTCCCTAATTTTAAAAAGAAATATCTCCAAAACTAAGATCGAAAGAAAATTGAAATAAATGGTATGTTTATTTCGAAAGCCGTAAAAATTTGATAAGGAAGTTTCAAATTCAGTTACAAATTATTTACAAATGCTGCTGACAGGTGGCGCTTTCCGTTGTAGTCACAGTACGCAGTCCGAGAAATAGGCTATAAAACAGTCCTTTGCAAGCATCCATAACAATTACATCACAAACGAAGAATGAAATTTTCAGTAATCTACGTACAGCGTCAATGTCGGCAATAATTGTAAATAATTTGTAACTAAAATGAAACTTCCGTATCAGATTTATAAAGCTTTCGAAATAAACATACCATTCGTTTCATTATGTAAGAGTAGGAGCTGTAGTAATATACACATGATTAAAAATATATACTCTTTTTAACGGAAAATAGAATAACATTAAATGAAATAATAAAATCTAAATAAAAGTCACCCATTGTGGAGAAATACAAATGAGGTGAAAGTCTTATGGACTGATGTGGACAAAAAACACAGGTGAAGAGAATGTATTGTAGAGTCTGTTATTGTGTATCTTCCTGTGTTTCTACTGTGAAAGTTACTCTGCTGCTTTTGCAGTGGATCCAAACGGTTACTGATTGCTATAGCTCACTTGTACAGTGCAACCTGTCCATCATGAGATGAGCTCTTTCGGAAGGGCCGGAAAGAAAAAGCCTGTAGTCTCAAAGGTTAATGCATAGACGGGGTGCGTGTTTACAAACATTAGCTTACTTTGTGCCTAGACGTATTTCCGCTTTCGTAATAACTGCACTTTCGTTGTCGGCTGTGACTGAAACTCGAAATTATTCAGATTGACTGCCGAGTGCCGCGATTTATCACTAATTTTTAATCGAGTCGGAGATCATAAAACGGTACTCGGAAATGGATGAAACGTTACTTTACTGAATAAATTTGCGTTTTGCTAAATGATTGAAGAAGGAGCAATACAATACGGCATTTTTATTGGTTCGTTGTTTCCTCTTTTCTGCCTCAGACAATTCTATGTTCGGAGGTTAAGGAAGGCACAGAAAGTGGTGCATGCGCGTTCCTACTTTCTGCGCACCTCGTCTATACATTGTAAGGAGCGTCACCATTGGGAAAAGCTATGTGGAGTGAATGTTTCTGTGGTGGGCCAATGTTCGTGGGGCAGCGCCTAGAAAAATCTGGACGCATCGAAGGAAGTGCCCACAGCGTTTTATGAATGTTGAGGAGGTATGCAAGAATCGTGTTTTGTGCAGTATAATTGTGATGAGTGTCTAGTTAGTGACTGGGTTGCAGGTTACCGATTCTTCTCCCGCCCTATCTAGGAATGGCGTGGTGGAATTCATTGATTGATTGATTAATTAATCTCGCGGTCGTGTGTGTATTTGGCGGGGAGCAAAAGAGAAATACGAACTAGAGGGTCTCGTGCCCATAGTAAAAGTCTTTGATGTTGAGTCATGGCATGGTCCCCCATAACTGGTATTGACATGTATGGAGAGATGTTGAAACGTTGGAAAATCATCTTCCTGGAACGATGGCAGATTTTTTGATTAGTGTATCAGACTGTTTCTTCCAGTAAGGAACGCACCATACCATACTGGTCCTTCCACAAAGGTGTGGTTGGATCGAGCTGATGCCATGGCCTGCTCAGAGTACGAATTTAGATGCCAATGCTGGATACACACAGCTCGCCACTACTCATCTGTAATGTGTCCCGCCGAGGAAGGTAAAAATCTTGTATATAGCCTTCGTCGTCAGGTTGCAGAAGTCATGGCAGACGAGGGTGGTTACTGATTGCCTCATTTTCATATAGAATACGTGAAAAATGGCATGCAGATATTTTTGAAGAATAAATCATTAGATGGTCAGTGGGGGTTTTAATTGTACGCCAATCTCAGCTGTTCAAATTAATGATGAAAAATAGGAAAGAAAATCCGCAGCCTGGATTCGAACCAGGCTGCGGAATTTTCTTTCCTATTTTTCATCATTAATTTGGATATTTTAGGAAGGGCAGTGAATGTGTAGAAAAGCGTAGTGAATTCAGTATGTAAGGATTTCGTCATCATCTTTACATTATTTTATGTATTAGGATAGTACAGCGTTACAATTATTGAGCTATATGAAATAAAAAATCCAAATTTTCAAAAACTGAGTTTAAAATATTTTATTCAAATATTAAAAGTAACTACAGTTATTCGGATTAAGTTTATGCATGTTCGATATGCTTGCCATCAATGGCGATGATGTGGCGCAGACGAAGAGCAAAATTCTGCAAAACTCACTATCGATGACTTCCTGAATGACTGTTTAGAGCTCAGCGATGGTTCCGGGGTTATTTGCGTAAACTTTGTTTTTAATATTGCCCTACGAAACATGAGTCACAAGGGTTGAGATCAGGAGAATATGGCGATCAGCGGCCAAGCGATTTCCATTCCAGTAGCCACTAGGTACCCCAAAGCCAGAATGCGCTCTCTAAAGTGCTCCTTCAGGACTTCAAACATTATAGGTCTGATGGGGTCGTGCTCCGTCCTACATGAACCACATCTTTTCGAAATCTGGGTCACTTTGAATAATAGGGATGAGATCCTTTTTTTAAAATTTTCAACGAAAAACGAAAAATAACAACAATACGAGTGCGCATGCTCAAAGAAAATCCCAACATGCCCTGCATTCAACCACCAGGTTTAACTGAATTTCGCCAATAGTTCAAAAGTGTTTTTTTTCATATAGCTCAATAATTGTCACCCTGTATGAAACACTTTACAAGAACTGAATGAAATTAAAAAATGTAACTAAAAGTAGCTTAAAAATAAATAAATATAATATCACCCACGATATATATGCAGTCTTACGCATTTTCTGAATGCATGGCTCCAAACATATGGTGAAGGACACATAGCGCTTCGACTCTCTGGACCAAAAGTTGCGTTGCTTTCATAACTTGAAATGAACAACATAATAAGTATAATCTTCAGAGAGTTAGATATCAGTCTCAATATGCGAAATTTATCCTGCAAAACAAATAGATACATATATAGTATAAAATATATATATATATACAGGGTGATTCAGTCAATTTCTGACCATTTCACTCGAATGACGTGGGATAAAGATTGGAAGAATATGAGCGCCATATCGAATTTCTAAATAGTTGGAGTTTGTATTGTTGCAAAGGCACTGCATAAAAATCGTATTGTTGAAAAATGGCGCCCGCTTTATCAACATAGCAGAAATGCAAGGTTGTCGAATGGTATTTCGAAACAAAATCACCTGTAACCGTGCAAAGAAAGTTCCGGAAGGAGTATAAGTGTCGAGACCCACCAGGCAGGCAAGCAATCATAGATTTTATCAAGCAATTTCGTGCCACTAGATGTGTTAAAGCCAAGAAAAAAAGGCGGGACCGAAGCTCGTGTTCGAACAGCCGAAGTTGTCGAAATTGTTCGCGCAAGGTTGGTCGATTCCCCTACCAAAAAATCTGTTCGCCGCCTATCCATTGAAGAAGGGCTGTCGTATACCACGATGTGGCGAATTTTGAGAGAGGATTTACACCTGTTCCCGTATAAGATCCATGTTTATCAGGAGTTACAGACACTGGAAGACAGAAGCGACAAAAATTTGCGATGGAGTTTGGAGGCAGAAATGGAAGCCAATCAGGACATTGTGGACATCCTGTGGGTGTCAGATGAGGCCTTCTTCCATCTGTCAGGTGACGTTAATAAACACAACTTTCGTTTTTGGGGTTCCCAGCACCCTCATGGGATCAATAATTTACCTCTTCATCCACGAAAGGTTATGGCTTGGTGCGCGATTTCCAAAAGAGGCTTCATTGGTCCATTCTTTTCTGAGGGCACAGTAACGTCACAGGCTTACCTTAACATGTTGGAAACCTTCTTCATTCCCGAGCTGCGAAGGAGGCGTATACCGCTTCGACATCAATGGCTTCAACAGGATGGGGCTAGGTCTCACACTACTAATGAAGTGTTAGACTTTCTTAATCAGAAATTCGGAAATCTTGTCATTTCAAACAGGTTTCCAGATCGACTCGGGGGTGGCTTTCTTTGGCCCCCTACGAGTCCTGACCTAAACCCATGTGATTTTTATCTCTGGGGGTTCCTTAAAGACAGTGTGTTTACTAAAGCACAAGAACCCTAGACCAGCTGCGACAAAGCATCGTCAACTGCTGCACCCTTGTGGATGCAGAAATCCTGGATAGAGTTATGAACAACTTCACCACTCGGCTGCGAGCAGTTCAAAACGTTCCTGGTTGCCACATTGAGCATATCATCAAGAATAAAAACTCCGAACTGCCTAAAATATCATACTGAAATGCTAAGTTTGTAAACATTAATGGGTCAATAAATCATATTACTAAAATGGTCAGAAATTGAGTGAATCACCCTGTAGTAGAAGAGGTGCATCGCTCGACAATGACAATGTTCCCTAGAACTAACTTGAAGGAAATTGATACACATTTTGACAAAGGTAAACAGAAGGTTGTTAGGAATATGTGATAAAAATTAGCATAGTTAATGTGGCGCGCGCGTTCATTTTACGTGAGTAATTACGTGGAGTATTGTTAGGGCACGTAATAAAATAGTTGTGTATACCAGAGAGCTAAAAGCATTCAGTTATATCACTGAAAATTGATAGGTACTGAGAGGGCTACATAACAGCCCTTTCCGACGTCAAATTCAGCTATTCCCATATTATGAAACCATGCAGGAAGCGAGGCCTCTTAGTTACCAAGAAAAAAATACCAAGTGCACTAAATAACATTGGCAAAACCAGAAGTGGTGCCAAAAACTATTGCTAAAGCGTTAGCATGTGCTGTTGAAGGAAGCGATACGCTACTAGCTGCTGATAACAATTTGCCTAACAGAAATTAAAAATTGGTAATGTAAAACATAATAATTTTATGCCATATCTCAGCATTGGAAGTTTCCAATTGTGACATAATGGTATCATTAAAATACCTATCACTGAACTCATTACGGCTGTCATTAATTTCTCGTTATATTCATCCAAGACACGTCACTGCAGTTTGATATATTACATTCCATCTCTGAGCATTGAAAGTTTCTAATGATACCATAATGTTACCATTAAAACGCGTGCAAGTGAGGCAATTATTTTTATATTCAATAAATTTACGTTATATTCATTCATGGCATGTTATTCTAATTTGTTTGTTATTACATGCCATATCTTAGCTTTGAAAGTTTCCAATGGACCATAATGATACCACTAAACCACGTACCATTGAACCAGATTTGACCATCAAGGAAGACCACCACATGTTTTTACTTAATTCACCTTAGCTATGGAATGCCAAAATACAGAACAGCTAATAATCAGTGCACAGACCATTTATACATGGAAATGTATAATGAAAAACGTGGCCCGCTCTGTTATTTGTGACCTTTTGAACCGGAAGTACTTTTTGGAATTACCTCAATACAACTTTTGGGGCTCAATGGATTGGCAAAGGCGGAGCACCTAGGTCTCCTGATTTGTCATCTCTGGATTACTTTTTTGGGACACAAGAAAAGTCAAGTTTAAAAGACCCTTTCCTGTTTACTCAGATGAGGACTTACAAGGAGAGAGCCGGAACGTTATCTCGCCGATTTTGACCAAGTTGCCAGCATGTAGTGCTCCGTGAATGTAGAATACATGTTTGGGCTTATCGGGTTCCAGCCACCTGGGCCTGAGAAATGAAGCCTCAAGCTCCCAAAATCTCAAAAATTGAAAGTGCATAGAATTCCCCAGTTACCCAAGGTGCCTTACAGTTGTGCATCTGTATTTCAAACGACTCATCCAGTTTCGTAAAATCGATTTTCAAAAATATCACGTTGTTAAGGGGTTGACCATGTGACATTTTTGAACGACCCATCCTTCAAAGTGGCCCGGTAGGGCTAGAAAGCACTGTATATTACTGTGTCAGTTGTCAACAAAATTGTTAACTAATTATTGATAACTTTTTTCTCTATAGCGATTTAATAGCAAACTTTGGATAATCCATTTTTTGGTTAAAAAAAAAAATATGTTCAGTATGGTATCACCTAAGACCCTGTGGAGTTTGTGCACCGAATTCAAAAACAGCCTATATGTAGGCCTCATCCAATTTGACAATGTGCTACCATCTTGTCCCCACTAGGTCTCGTTCATACAGTTATCAGCAGTTAGTTTTGAGTTCTGCAATGTTGCGAGGGAGGAGGTTCTGCACTCGGCCCTTACGGACGCACCGCAAGCTAAGATAACGATGCTAACAGTTGTGTGTGGCATATATGGGCCATGAAACGTTGGGATGTGGGTTCTTTTGGGCTGTACTCCACCGAACCGCACGTAGCATCTTTGGCTACACTTTCACACATAGGCCCTGGAACGGGCTTATTTAGTTGGCGAATGTTTCTGCGCGTGCTCAATTTGTGATGTCTGGCCACGATCTCTTTAGCAGTGGTTACGCAAGAAACCATGTTCCTTGCACTGTTTCACTATTCGGCTCTACGAAAAATGTGCGTGGAAAAGGGCCACAACATACCCTGCCCAATACCAATTCCATGTGAGCGCCATTGCACAGTCACGAACACACCACTTCCACACGTGGTACTGATAATCCACACCAGCTGCAGTACTGGTGTCTAGGTTTTCGTTGCGCTACATATTTGGTGGCAATGTTGCTAGATCAGTCTGATATATCCCGATGAGCCTTCCATAGAAGATCAGGAAACTTAAGTTGGGAATCGTAGAAAAGCATTGATAAAGAAATTTCTAAAATAAGATATATCCGTTACATTCAGATATAAATTTAAAATTCTTTTCTTTAAAAACATCTTTTCTCAATCAATAATCAATCTACTTTAACCTAAAATAAAATAATTAAGTTTGTCTTAATATTCTAGTTCCGATAAAGCAACTTATCAGTATCCCTTTTAAATTCAAAAATTTTTATTTTAAGAAAAGTGAGAAAATGGGAAATTTTTAATTAATTGTTAATTCGTATTAAAAAAAATACATTAAAGCGTATTTAAATTATATAAATTTAAAACTATAGTTGTAGTTTCAAATTCACTATGAAGACAGTAAAAACTATTCGAACATTGTGAATAAACAATATATTAATGGAGGCATAAACTCTTGTCCACAAATAGATAATTCAATGTAACATGGATGTATTACACAGAGTAATGAGAGATGGTCACGGGGTCATTGAATGTAACATTTTAATGTAACATTTGTGGACAAGAGGTTTTGCTTTTATTATCATGAAGACAATCTAAATACATTTATATAGATCTAAATATAATATAAATAAATAATTGCAAACCATTCTGATATCCAGAATTATGAGTTTATCAAATTGTTCGATATACTCCAAATGAATATTTGTTGTGAACGACTGACGAACTGATTAATGCTTGGAGAACAGGAAATGCTGATACAGATCTGAGAGAGTTCTAGTAAAGGAATGAATTTCGAAGGAAGTATAAACAAGAATGATTTTACTGCTAAGGCGGATAAAAGGGGCACATTTTCGTGTTATAACAGCGAAACATCAGCCATAAATATCGAGAACTAACATGCATTTTAAAATACTTTACAGAAAACTATCAAATATAATAAAATTATTCTGTCCGTCATCATTGCGTTTCCCTCACTTCTGACCCAACCACAAAAGTTATCCTGATGAAACAAAAATGCTCTATAGGTAGATAATAGGCAATTAAAATGCATTTAAGTTCAAACAACACTGATTACAGGTTTGGTCAAGATAATCGATTTTATGTCAAATTCTTCACATTTTTTTAATTTAAAAGGAAGTTTTTTAAGATATCTCGACAAAATAAAAAGTGAAATGTAGCTTCTAATTAGCTCTATTCATCGAGGTATAAATGGTATCAATCAGATTTTTCATTGCAAAATTATAGCCTTTTTTTGAAACTACAACTATGTTTCAAATGCCACTTTTCGTTGTAATTTTATAACTCAAGAACGGACTCACCTATCCAAACCAAATGTTTAGGCTTTGTTTGGACTATTCAGTAGATGGTTTATGTGAAGTTTCCACAAAATCGGTCGAGCGGTTCTTCATTTATCACATTTTTTGTAACAAATGAATTCAATAAATGGCGGATAATTTTGTTAATGGGGATTTTGCTGTCAAATTGAAACTTTTTTCAGATGCGGATTGTGCTGTCAAATTGAAACTTTTTTCAGTGTTGACAGGCAAGCATGTTGTTATGTTATTCATGCGGTCATTTCATTTTGGACGTGCTTCGATTAAAGGAAATTGTCAGCGATAATTAGTGCTTTGTGTTTATATTTTTAAACATATTGTTGAGTGCATTCATACAAACGGTGAGTCTTGTATTGTTCAAATGTACTATGTATATGTGTGCGTGTACTTTTCTCAGTTTTTTAGCGAGCCGTCGGTGTTTCATATCGTTTACAGGCTTTACTTGAATTAAATTGTCAAACGCATTTACACAAACGGTAAGTTTTGAACTGTTGAATTGAATTACATGTATGTAAACATTTGTGTGCATACGGGTGTTTTATTCTTTTGTAACAGATGCAAGCACGTCGATTTAAAAGTGAATTATTTAATGACATTTTTATATACATTGACGTATGCAGTCATATATATTTCCATACACATGTATAAATCCTGATACACCACTATTAATGTAGCAATTTGTTTTTAATTTGATTTATTCTTTTTTATATGAATGAAAAATGCCACGAGCCAGACGAGCAAATATAGGTCGGCGAACGCGTAATACAAATGATGTGGCATTACTAAGACGATCACAGACTGCAGATGAACGCGCACAAGCTAATGCGTCGCAGCGTGAACGTAATGCACGAAATAGATCTGTTGACCCTGTACCTGTACTGAATCTTGCACGGCGATCACGAATACGTCGTGCTGTTTTGGCTGAAATGATGCGTGCTGCTTTTAATTACAACAGTCAGATTGATTATAGTATGTACGGATACATTGGAATGATGGACACAATATGTCCACATTGTGATGCGGCTAACTTTCCAGGTGAAACGCCCGGCATGTGTTGTGCTAATGGCAAAGTGAGATTGCCAGCATTAGAAACTCCACCTGAACCATTGCATTAATTTATTTTTGGGACATCTCAAACGTCGAAGCACTTTTTGAGTCATATTCAACAATACAATTCGGCATTTCAAATGACTTCTTTTGGTGCTACAGATAATTTTATGCCGACGTTTAAGGTAAATACTTTACTTTTAAAATGCAAACATAAAGTATTCGATAGTTTTAAAAATTCTGAGCCAACATCCACCTAAAATTGCATACATGTTACAGATTCAGGGCCAGGTTTATCATCAAGCTGGTTCGTTATTGCCATACTCCGACGCTGATCATCAATTTTTGCAAATTTATTGGTGATGAAAATCTTGAATTGGATCAACGTTGTGCAAATTGTTTCGAATACAAGACGAGAAATTATTCGTGAGCTACAAAGGTTTTTCCATCAGCATAACGCATTAGTTCAATTGTTCAAAATTGCTCTCGATCGTATGCCATCTGATAACCACAAAATCGTAATAAGGGCTGATAGAACACCTTTTGGAGAGCATGCAAGGCGATTCAATGCACCGACAATTGATGAGGTTGCAATTGTAATTCTTGGTGATCAGTTTCAATCCCGTGATATTGTAATTCATCGCAGAAATGAGCAATTGCAACGTGTTTCGGAACTTCATCGTAGTTACGATGCATTACAATACCCAATATTGCATTGGAAAGGTAACGATGGCTACCATATCAATATACCAATGATTGATCCACGAACAGGTAAATAATTGACCTATTTTCAGTGTGTTGACATTTCATTTGTATAATTTTCTAAAGTCACATTTTGCACTTATTTTCAGGTCTACATGTACAGAAAAAAGTTAGTGCCATGAATTTTTATTCGTATCGATTGATGGTTCGTCCACAAGAACAAAATTATATCTTGAGATGTAGTAAACTATATCATCAGTACATCGTTGACATGTATGCCAAAGTAGAAACTGAATGTCTTAATTTTATTCGTTTCAACCAAGCAAAATTAAGATCCGAAGAATATATTCATTTGCAAGATGCGATAGCAAATGATGCTAATGTTAATGACATCGGACGTTTAACTATATTGCCATCTTCGTATATTGGTAGCCCACGGCATATGAACGAATATGCACAAGACGCAATGTCTTATGTACGAAAATACAGTCGACCGGATCTGTTCATTACATTTACATGTAATCCGCAGTGGGATGATATCAAAAACAATTTATTTGAAGGACAGTCGACAACTGATCGTCATGACATTACAGCATGTGTTTTTCGGCAAAAATTGAAAGCACTTATGGATTTAATTGTGAAATTATGTGTATTTGGAGAGGTGCGTTGCCATATGTACTCCATCGAATGGCAAAAAAGGGGATTGCCGCATGCACATATATTAATTTGGCCGATACATTAAATAACTCCGGATCAAATCGATAACGTTATATTAAGCTGAAATTCCTGATCAAACTGTTGATCCTGAGTTATTTCACGTTGTCGTTAAAAACATGATACATGGTCCGTGCGGTGAACTAAATATAAATTCGCCATGTATGATTGATGGAAAGTGTTCGAAACGATACCCAAGGCAATTGACTTCAGACACAATAACGGGCAATGACGGATATCCGTTGTATCGACGTAGATCACCTAATGATAATGGCAAAACGGCAACCATTAGAATGCGTAACCAGGACGTTGAAGTTGATAATCGTTGGGTGGTTCCGTATTGTCCATTATTATCGAAAATATTCAATGCTCATATAAATGTGGAGTATTGTAATTCAGTTGTCACGGAATTTTAATGATTCCGGCGACATGGTCGATCGTTTTCGCTCTAGAATAGTTTACAATTCGGAGCGAAAACGAAATCGACGTCGTCATCATCCGCTACAACATCATAACGCAGGAGCCAATGAGGGAGGAGCGACGCTCTCGAGTGCGGGCTCGAAGCGAGAGCAAGGGGAGAGAGACAGAGAGAGATTGGCGACGACTGATGGAGGATTGAGGATAAGGAATCTCCTGGCCACGAGCGACACGAGGCATCGGGACGGTTTGGTGACCGATTCGCTGAAGGAGAGGGTTCGTCCTCAAGCGACTGCAACGGATACGGCTACGGAGTCGAAGTGCGCTTCGTTGTGTGTGACACTGCCATGCGGAGAAGCGTGTTTGGCGGAGAATTATTCCGACGGAGAATACGAGAACCCTCAGCGTGAAAAGTGCACGTCGCCGGCGTTCAGCTTACTACTACGTTCACCGAGTGTTACAGCCGCCGACCGTGGATTCGGCTTGGTGAGTGTATCGTTTATTGTAGGCTGTGTGGCCGTTGTAGTTAAAAGAGCCTTCCCTGAGTTAAGTCGCCGTGACGTACGTGTGTGCTCGCAGGTGTGTGGTCTTTGGCCCAACGGGATGCGAGCCTATTTCACGAACGATTTTGGCTTCGTAATAATTATGCCCAAGTGAAATGCCTCCTTCCTCATGTGCAAATCTTATCCTAATGCTAAGTCACGTAATAGCCCATTATGCCTGTCTGTGCTTTTAATGTTAATAATTTAGCACAGTCTGTGCTGTCATTTTAATTTATATGTTTTCTATCTCAGGTCGTTTGTAACTTTGAATCTCCGAACTGGAAAAAATAATAATTGTTATGTGCTTTAGTGACTATATTGTTTGTAATTTTCATGATAATGGACTCCCCCTGACTGTTGAACTATTACCGATAACGACTTTTGTGATGAAATTTATTTAACTAGTTCTGGCTCTCGCAATTGGAACTTTTAGTACGCGAGTGCGCCGTTTGTGTTATCGTATACTATTGTGTTACAGCGAAATTCATGTAAATGTTCACTGTAAATTACTATATCTGTTTCAGTTGGTTTTTACTAGACGTAATTAGTTTAAGCCTTTGTATGCTTTAATGTGTTCTATTTGCTTAGAATGTTTAAGCTGTAGGTTAGCCAACTTTAAAGTGTTCAGATACCGACCCAGCTACTTTGCTATTTCTAATTTGACATATATCAATTGTTTAGTGTTAAGCTTTTCATGAATTATTTAATAAGCTTTTCGTTTGCATTGCTTTGGTATTTCAAGCTACTTATCTTTTGCGATTTAAGCATTTACATTTTTTTGGGTCGTTTATGCATTAAGTGTTGCGTTCATTTTGTTAGCTTGTAAGCTTTGTTTTGGTTACTGGCTATGTACAAATGTAAAGGCATACATTTAAGCCTCTGATGTTTTTCACTTCTAGGCCAAACGTGCCTTGAAGGTTTGGATTAGTTTAAGCATTTTTCCTTTAATTGAAATTATCTCGCACTAAGGTGCAGGTAAAGTTAAACTATTCATGTTTTTCTTTGACTGATACTTATTGCATTTTTGTGAATTGTTTTCATATCTATTTTTGCAAAGGGAGCCCACTCAACTCCTCTTTATCTTTTGCTATTTTTACTTCAGTTATAATAAACTTTATTTTTATTTTACTCTATTTTGTGCGCTGTTGCATGTCATTTAAATTCCACTGCGCTACTCCAAATTATAGCTTAAATACATGTGACATCAGTCAAATCCATTAAATATATTTGCAAGTATGCAAATAAAGGGGGCGATATGGCTGTTTTCGGTGTTGCTGGTGATAATAGAAATGATGAAATTACTCAGTATCAAATGGGGCGCTATATTAGTAGTAATGAAGCTGTCTGGAGGATTATGTCGTTTCCAATGCACAAAAGACATCCTGTGGTTGTTCACTAGGCTGTGCATCTTGAGAATGGCCAACGTGTTTATTTTAATGAAGCAAATCTATTGGAAAGAGCAGCACAACCACCAGCGACTACGGTTGACCGCTTTTTTTTCAAATTATGCGAAATTGATACATTTGCGATAAATTTGTTATATTCTGAAGTGCCTCAGTATTACACATGGAATGTGTCTTCGAAAAAATTTCAAAGACGTAAACAAGGAACAGCAGTCAATGGGCATCCAGGCATTTTCCAAACAGATGCAATTGGGAGAATATACAGGGTGTAACTAAAGGTGTGTTACAAACTTTGGGGAATGATAGAACTGGTCAAAATAAGCATTTTTTTTTTTCTATGAACATTGGTCCACAACTGCCTTGTTTAAGAGTTATAGCAACTGTTCAAAATGACGCCCTTCAGCGTCAATGCAGGCTTGCATTCGTCGCTGTACGTTGCAAGACACCCGTTGCAGCATCTGCTGGGAGTCCCTGATGTTGTCTGCTGCTACAGCCAATCGTGCGTTGAGTTCCTATACTGAATTAACCATTGTTTCGTACATCAGGGACTTTATGTGGCCCCACACAAAGAAATCCAATGGTGTTAGGTCTGGTGATCGTGGCGGCCAGGTAACTGGACCACCCCGTCCAATCCAACGATCGCCAAACGTATCAGTGAGGAAGGCCCAGACATGCTGTGAGAAATGTGGAGGTGCACCATCATGTTGGAACCACATTACTTGACGGATGTTAAGAGGTATGTCATCCAACAGTTCAGGCAGCACCTCCTGAAGAAAGATGAGGTAGGTTTGTGCATCCATACGAGCTGGGAGAATGTACGGCCCAATGAGGCGATTGCCAACAATACCAGCCAACACGTTGACAGAAAATCGTTGCTGGAAGCGCCTTGTCGAAATGGCATGTGGGTTGATACGGTCCCAAACATGGATATTCTGGTGGTTGAAAATGCCTTCCCTGGTGAAGGTTGCTTCATCAGTGAACAGCACCTGCTGTGGGAATGCTGGTTCCTCTCTACAACGTGCAAGAAACCATCTGCAGAATGCCATACGTGGTGCAAAGTCAGCAGCTCCAAATGCTTGCACTCGTTGCATACGAAACGGATGAAACAGTTGGTCATGCAGAACTCGCCAAACAGACATGTGATCTGTGTTCATGATGTGTGCAAGCGCACGGGTGCTACATGTTGGTCTTTCGTGAACTCTACGAAGCACAGCTTCTTCGAATTGAGCGGTACGACGGGTGCGAGCGCGACCATGCTCTCCACGCATCACAGCTACACTTCCTGTTGCTCGTAGACGTCGCACAAGCCGAGCAAACATTGTGTGAGCTGGCTGACGACGTTGTGGAAACTGCCGTCTGTACAGACGACAAGCAGCCCTTCCATTACCGTCTGCAGCACCGTACACTAACAACATGTCAGTGCACTCGTTAAAGGTGTAGTCCATATCCGGATGCGATCACACACGTTAGATTTTTTAGTGTGCAGGATCTGCTTGCATGGTAATGTGATGATGTGGTCATGTTACTTTAAAAATTTACATGACCATACCATAATTCAGAAAGGGGTGTGTCATAAGCCTGCACTGATGCTGAAGACGTCATTTTGAACAGTGGCTATAACTCTTGAACGATGCAGTTGTGGACCAATGCTCATAGAACAAAAAATGCTTATTTTGACCAGTTCTCTCATTCCCCAAAGTTTGTAATACATCTTTAGTTACACCCTGTATACAGTACATCCAAACAATGCTGAGTGTTTTTATTTGCTATTGTTATTAGTTAACGTCAATGGCCCAAAATCATTTCAAGAATTGAGAACAGTCAACGGTCACTTGTGTCAAACATATCGTGAAGCATGCCAACTCTTGCATTTGTTGGAGGATGATGCACATTGGGATTCAACACTTCATGATGCATCTACTTCAGCTCATCCACAACAAATACGAATGCTATTTGCCATTATATTATCAACATGTATGCCTTCAAATCCACTTGAATTATGGAACAAATATAAACATTATATGGCAGAAGATATTTTAATTCGTATGCGTCATCATGCAAGAAATCCTGATTTGTTGATTACCTTGGAAATGTACAACGAAGCTTTGATAATAATTGAAGATATGTGTCTAACGATTGCAAATAAAGCATTACTACAATTGGGTATGACCGCACCAAATCGTGAGATGCATGATTTGTTTGATCGTGAATTGCAACGTGAATTCAATTCTAATGATTTGCGTTTATTTGTACAATCAAATATGACCAAATTGAATATTCAGCAAAAACATGTATATGACACAATCATGCTAGCCGTTTCCAATAATGCAGGTGGATTATATTTCTTGGATGCACCTGGTGGTACAGGCAAAACGTTCGTTATCTCATTGATTTTAGCGACTATTCGATCGGAACAGAAAATTGCATTGGCACTTGCATCTTCGGGAATTGCTGCTACATTATTAGAAGGTGGTCGGACCGCACACTCTGCATTAAAATTGCCATTGAATGTACAGGTGATTGAAACTCCAACTTGCAATATTTCGAGAAATTCTGCTATGGCAAAAGTTCTGCAATTAACGTCAATTATTTTATGGGATGAGTGTACAATGGCGAATAAAAAATCACTAGAAGCATTTAATCGAACAATGCAAGATTTACGTGGTAATCAACAGCTTTTTGGTGGTGCTCTGATATTACTGTCGGGGGATTTTCGTCAAACATTGCCTGTCATTCCTCGATCAACTCCTGCTGATGAAATAAATGCCTGTTTGAAGTCATCAGTTCTTTGGAGATATGTACAAAAATTGACACTGAACATTAATATGCGTATTCACCTACAAAATGATCCAGCTGCCCATGAGTTTTCAAAACAATCGTTAGAAATTGGTGATGGCAAAATACAAATTGACAGTACCAACGGATTGATCGCTGTACCGAACAATTTTTGTACAATTGCGCAATCGATAGATGAATTGATTGAATGTGTTTTTCCGAATATTCTTCAGAATTACAGAAATCATGATTGGTTGAGAGAACGCGCCATTTTAGCACCGAAGAACATTCATATCAATGCCATTAATTCCCAAATTCAAGCGAAACTGCCAGGTGCAGTCACGACATATAAATCAATTGACAGTGTTATGAATCAAGATGAGGCAATGAATTATCCAATTGAATTTTTAAATTCATTGGAACCGGCTGGTATGCCACCGCATTGCTTGAATCTGAAAATTGGTTCTTTGATTATATTATTGCGAAATATTAATCCACCAAAACTGTGTAATGGCACCTGATTAGCAGTGAAAAAGTTATTTCCAAATTTGATTGAAGCTACGGTCTTAACTGGTAAATCAAAAGGAGAAGTTTGTTTGATACCGCGTATCCCTATGATTCCAACTGATATGCCATTTGAGTTCAAGCGATTACAATATCCTGTGCGTTTATCATTTGCGATGTCCATCAACAAGGCCCAAGGGCAAACACTTCACGTTTTTGGTGTGAATTTGGAGGAATCATGTTTTTCACATGGCCAACTTTATGTTGCCTGTTCCAGAGTCGGTACCCCCAGCCGTTTGTTTATTCATGCTCAAAATGGAAAAACAAAAAATATTGTGTATCCAAATGTTTTGGATTAAGTTTTAAAATAGCTAGCAATTAATAAAATATATTTTTGTTTGAATAAATGAATTTGATGCTCCAATTAAATTTTTTTATTATTTCACTTTATACGTAGCGAAGCACGTACCGGGCCGCTAGTTATTTATATTTATAAGTATTTTTTGCAAAGGATATGATTGTGCAAATATTAGTTTAATGGCAGAAGAACGACAATTGTTATATAATGAAATCAAATCTTTCAGAGAATCAAGATATGTAAGTGCAAGTGAAGCTATATGGCATTTGTTGTAATATGAGCTGAATGATAGATCACACAATGTAGTCAGACTTTCCGTTCATCTTCCAAATTAACAGCAAGTGCGTTTCTAAATAGGAAATGAAGAGAAAGCATTGAATGAGGAAGCAAGAAATCAAATTTTAAAATAGACATCTAGGTTTACTTTGAATAATGAGAATCAAAATGCATATCGATATTTTTATCAAGAAATCCCTGAACACTTTATTTATAAAGAAAGCAAACGCCAAGCTCGAAGACGTGAAGTGGTTAATACAATGGCACGAATGTACATTGTTAATCCAGACCAACAAGAATGCACCATGATGTCTTCGTTTTTTTCTGCACCATGTTCCTGGAGCAAAATCATTTGAAGGTTTAAGAAGAGTTTATGAAGTATGCACATGTATTCAACTTTTGTCGAAACAGCAAGAAAATGAGGCATTTTAAAAAACGACGAAGAAACGAAAAAAAAGCATATGAGAAGCTATTATCTTCAACACAATCTCAACTTAGGCAGTGTTTTTTTTACCAGCGTATTTTGTTCACCACCAAATGCAAAAAGTTTATGAGACAAATACAAACAATGTCAATCGATTGTTTGAGAAATCATGATGAAGATGTTGAATTCCATTATTCTCTTCATGACATTTCTTCAGTTCTCAAAAACCATAATCTTAATTGTACTTCTTTCAATCTGCCAGAGCCATTTGGGCAGCCAATTGAGTTAGTAATTTTTAATCCAACTGAAGAGAGAAGAGGAGCAGAAGGACTCATTCCAACTTTCAATACTCAACAAAGAGCTTTATAGAGCTTCGAAAGGATCACTCAGTTGGTCTACGATGAAAATGCCACAACTCGATTATTCTATCTTGATGGACTTGGTGGGTCGGGAAAAACCTAGCTTTATAGACTAAAACAAAATAAGTATTTATATGGATCGTACTAATGAACAGATTAAAAGCACAACACTTTTTAACCACAACTAATTTTAGTTGTGGTTAAAGAGTGTTGTGCTTTTAATCTGTTCACTAGCTTTATAGAGTTTTAATGAACTTCATCCGAGGAAATGGAGAAAACGTCTTCCCATGTGCTACAACTGGAATTGCTTCAACACTCATGAAAGGATGTAGAACAGTTCATAGCGGTTTCAAGTTGCCAGTTCCATTGTTTGAAAACACAACATCAAAGTTTAAGCTATCGTCTCTTCAAGGTAATAATGTTTTAGAAGCAAAAGTTAAATCCATTGATGAAGTAACAAGGTAAACAAAACATGGTCTGAGATGCATCGATATGGAGTTCAAAACGATCCGACTAAACGAAACAAGCCATTTGGAAATAAAGTGATAGTCATTGGTGGAGATTTTCTATAATGCTTACTGGTTGTACCAAAAGGAACAGCAACAGAAGTTATCGAAGCATTAATCAAATCATCAAATATATGGCAACATTTTAAAAAACTTTCGTTAATATCTGACATGAGAAGTGCACATCAAGACGATTTCAAAGCGTGGCTTCTTAAAATTGGTTCTGAAAAATTTTCAAGGATTGAAAATTTTGATCGTGATTTAATTGAAATTCCAATTGAAATGATTGTCTCAACTGAGACTGATATAATTTCTACCATTTTTAGAGATACACAATCTCTCTCGTTTGATGATTAATCAAATCGGGTAATCAAATGCTCAAGAATATTGATGCCCTCACATTGAAGAACGAAATTACAGATCGAAAGGAAAAAAGAAAACTTACATTCAAAAGCAATGACTCAGTGATAGCAGATCCAAATGATAAAATATCTAATCAAGTCGCGATAGAAATGCTGAATTCAATAACTCTGTGCTTATAAGAAATTTAAATCCAAAAAAAAGGTTATGCAATGGAGCCCTCTTAATATTCACATGATCTCAAACATTAAATTCAAGCAAAAATTGTAAACGAGGCAAATAGAAATGAGATTGTTATAATTCCAAGAATCGATTTGAGTTCAAATGATTTCAATTTGTCGTTTGTACTTAAACGACGTCAATTTCCAGTTATTCTTTATTTTGTTATGACTATAAATAAGAGTCGAGGACAGTCATTTTCTCGTGTTCAACTTTAAAAGGAATATAAAAATTTGTATCCGTGATATACCTCAAGAACAAGGGAAATTGGCCGAATATAGCGATAAAAGATTTACTAAAAATGTGAATCGTTGTTTTCGTAATAAGTATGTTGTTTTAAAAAAATTAATTTTTTTATTTTATTTTTTTTCTGATTTTCTTAAATAAGACAAACGCATGGCAAGCATGACACAGCCGAGCGAAGCGAGGCCATCTACTAGTATAAATATAAAGACCGAATTGCAAATTCCTAAAAAAACTAACGTAATTAATTAACGTAAAAGTGAATTTAAAGGAATGAAATTGAAGAAACGAAAGTCTAAATAGGGTGTAGTAATATTTTTTATCGTTAGGAAATGGAGAGTTCACTGTACTCTCCTTTATGATGAAGTTTATGGAGGCCTTGTAGTTCATATCGGGAAAGAAAACAGGCAGAATTCCTACCGATTTCGCCTTTTATTCCTGGCTATATCAAGGATAAATATGAAGAAGACAATCGACAAGAGTGAGGCATACCTTTTTTCAGGTGGGACGGAAACCGTGTTTTCACTAGGTTCATCCTTTCCAGAGTAAATACGTAATGAGAAAAACTGAGGTAGGGAAGGAGCCTGAATAACCTAAGAGATCTTTCACATTATGAAAAGAGGTTGGCATTTATTTTTATTTATTTTACCATGAATTCTGATTTTACTAGCTATTGTTTTTAAGATCAATAAATTGGGAGTCCTTAGTATTGTTTCTATCAATGAAATTGGTAAAGACTTTACAATAAAAGTAGAACAGAATTTCCGACTAGTTTCGCCATTTATTTCCGGCTTTATCAAGGATGTAGACTACACTAGAGGCTTCTCGCTCTTATTTACAGAAAATATGGTACAGTAGAGTAATATGATTGGATAAAATACAATGAATGGCATGACAAAGGCAATGAGTAATAAGTATAAATGTATAGGTAAAATAAACAACATAGGTGTACGTTGACTGGATAAAAATACCAGGTTGTCTAGCAAAACGATTTTGAAAATTCCCTGATTCTTCCCGGTTACAAAAAATCCCCTGACTTTTCCCGGTCGCTAGTCACCCTGGAGTACAGCGAATGAAAATAAGAGAATGGGTACACTGTAAAGGGTACACTAACTGGATGAAAGCAGAAAATAAAAACCGATCGGATAACAAATAACAGAAAAATGGAATACAAAAATGAATAAAGAAAGGTTAATCCATTAAAGAATATAAAAAAGAATATAAAAAAATAAAATAAAAAAATAATTTCAGCAAATCTGAGACGCAATTAAGAATGGAAATAATGTGAAAAGGAGTTAAGGAGGAGTTCAGGAGACGAGTACTTGGCTTTGAAAATCTCTATGGATTCCAGAGTTGCGGATTTAAAAGTGTCCTATGGATTACAGAAGTGGAGAACGGACGTCACTTCTTCACATTTCTTAGGTGCGTGTATTGTGATGGCGAGATGGTTTGCATAATGGGATTTGCCATCTTTTTTTCTGGAATGACTTTATATGTTCTTTAAAGCCAACAGCGAAGTACTGGATGAAAGACCTATGTAGTACTTGTCACAAACTCCGCAGTCTAGTCGATATACACCAGAACGGGAATATTTGTTGGTATCGGTATGGGCGGGAGGTTTCAAGTACGGAAACTGTGAGTGGAAGATCGGAAGGAGATGTATATTTCTGTATATAACCGTATTTCATTATATATAAGGGGGAGAATCACTAGTGTAGTTTATATCCTTGATAAACCCGGGAATAAATAGCGAAACTAGTCGGAAATTCTGTTCTCCCTTTATTGTATTGTAAACTCTCTACCAATTTCAATTTTATTATTTTTATGTGTTATTAAGTACTGAAAGGTGCTTTATGCTATTACTTGGGGGGACGTGTCCATATGTATCTCTGTCTGTCAGTCCGTAACTCTTATCTTCTCAAAGGATATGCAAGATTTTCAAAATCGGTTTTTGCCAATCGATTAATATGAATCATAACACGAACCAATCACGAAAATGATCGAAATTCATTCAATGGCACCTGCACAAATGGTACCGTTATGACACCCCCTAGAAACTTTCAATGATAAGATATAGTAAATAAACCATTAAGCAAGTACCGAAAAGCTAAAGTAATCGCCGTCATAAAGCTAAACCAATCGTCAATATTTGAATTGCTTTTAAAAACATTAAAACAGGTTCTAGTGATTAAAATTCGGAAATCTTCAAATTTTATAATTATTTTTACAGAGAGCAACAAAATTATCCATACACCACGATTCTTCAAGTTATGTGACGCATTACCCCTGAAAATGAAACATTTTTGAAAAAACATTGACACCAACTAGTTCTCCGATATTTAGTGTACAAACTCATAAACAACTTTTTTATGCAAAATGTTTCTCAATTTTTACAAAAAAAAATAGAAATTGTGTCACGGATAAATTATTTAGGGATTTGAAGGAAATTAGTGGAAGCGTAGGTAACCTTAAATAATGCGACACAGTCATAGTTATTCATGGATAAATTAATTTTATTCATAAGCTAAATAAAATTGAGGACCGGACGCCCTCTGTCACGAGGGTGCCTTAAAATGTTTTTCGAATACAAAAAAAAAAAAAATTACTGCTTGCAATTTAAAGTTCAGGAAAACAAGTAAACCCCGTTAAATTGATTTAACGAAACTGGTTAAGCTCGATTTCGTTATATAATAATAATAAAAAAGATAATAGTATTAATAGGGCCTAAGCCGACTAACAAAGTTCTATACTGAATAGCACTTTACACAATAATAACGATTCCCTGTTGAGGGAATCCATTGGAAAAATAAATTCCGATGAAAAGACGTTAAAAGCTTGAGGTGTATCAGTTCTTTGGCTTCTAATTTAACCGCCACAGAGAGCGGCGACGCACAATGCGTTTCAGGACTGGCACAGGGCTCATTTTCTAATAGAGAAAATAGAAAAAAAACCCGGCCAATTAACAAGCACCAGAACATTAATTAATCTACGCATTGGCTAAATTTTACAATGAAAGAGCTATGAGCGGCGTTTGGGAGTGAGAAATAGACTCATTGTCATTTTATGAGAGAGAGAGATATGTGAGAGAGAGCTCACCTTGAAATATTGGGAAGAGTGCGCCCAAATCCTCCTCGGCCAGTGCTTGAGTTCCCCAGGGCATAACCACGTTGTAGCGCCGGCTGGAGAAACGTTTAGTCGTCACAGGAACGTTAGATAGGGCTAGAAACAGTCCTCTTGGCATCTGGGCTGCATACACCAAGGCGAAGAATGCGCTCGTAGCTAACGGTGAACTCGTAAGTAAACTAGACACATTTAGCTGGCTGGGAACAGATTTATGCTGCTGCTCTTGGCTGGACTCCGTACTCGTTGCGACGATGTCACGTACTGAATCTGGATGACGCTGTCTCCTTGCAACAGAGTCCTGGGTTGCTGACGAACACTTCGGCGTGCTGTTGGCGTGGTCGAACGATGCATCTTCATTAAGTTCCAGCTGCAAAACCTCGTGGCACTCCACGTCTACGAGAGATACTGAAGAATTAGCACTGTAGCCCGTGCGCTCGTCCGCCTCCTGCTTGCTTCCACCGCCGATGCTTGTCCGCCGAGAGAAAACAGTACTCGCGGAGCCTTTCACTTGTTTTCCTGTGAAAGCTCGCGTCGGAACCTTAGTCATACGATTAGGAGAACCCTCGTTATCTCCTATTACGGAGCAAACCTCCTCTCCCTCCAAAAGCTCGCTCTCCTCTCCCTTTTCTGTCTTATTACTCATAACAGTCTCATAACTCCCACCACTCTTGAATGTACAAAGCCAGCGCCATAAGATTTTGCTTTTTCTACGGCGCTTCCGTTTACGCGCTATAGCAGGAGCTTGGATTTCCATATGCGGCCGCTCTGTCTCAATAGCTGGCGCTGCTCTATGCTGGCTGCTATTGAGTTACGGTTTCGCGGCTCCCGACGCGCTTACGCTATCACTTTTCATGAAATTTCGTGACATCCTCCCCCCCAGATGTGCTCGGTTTAACGGCTAGCATTTACAGGTTTACAAATTCACACAATCATAGCATGTTAATTTTTGCACAGTCTGTTTGACAATGTATCCAGTTATGTAGAACAATATATTCTGCTGATAGCCTGACAGACTATCAAGTTGCGAACTTAAATTCACCAAAAAAGTGTTATTATTATTATTATTATTATTATTATTATTATTATTATTACTTTATTGTTATATTATCCAATGCATTATTTATTCTATTGTATTCTCTGTTCCTGTTGGACTTGGACATTTTCAACCATGTATGTTGTTCGTTCATACGATCTGAATTCAATGACAGAATGCACTGCATCACTGAATAGCATGCAATTACCTGGAATTGCAATGTCATTTTTCAATGGCATTTGCCTTAATATGTACTTCAATAGACCAAATGCAAAACCCCAGTGCATTAGGGGATTGATAGTATCAACTGAGCTTTACAAGCAATCCAAACGTGCGCATTGTAGCCCTGCAACAATGCAAAGTACATCCGTCATTATCAAATTTCAAGAGCAACAGCAAACAAACGCGTGAACCCACTTTGTTTACCAGTGTGATTTTCTGCGTTTACTATCAATCACGGTCTATAGATATTCATGGTCATCGAGCTCCATTGTTAAAATGAAGCTAAAGTTTCTAGCTCCCAATAGGGCGGGAACTCTATTGAAAAGTGGCGCTGCATGTACAATCGGCCCAAAAACGCCTGCAGAGCCGCCCTATCGACAGACAGAAACTTTACTTTCATTTTCAGTTTCAATGAAAAACCGCTATCGCAGGTCACGGTCGGCCCTGGTGCGATCTATGCGGCACCTGGCGCGATCTGTTTTCCTTAGCTTCTCGAAACAATGGAAAATGGCCGAAGCTCGATGACCATGAATATCTATAGACCATGGTTTTGAATAAGGTTTTGATAATGACGGATGTACTTTGCATTGTTGCAGGGCTATAATGCGCACGTTTGGATTGCTTGTAAAGCTCGGTTGATACTATCAATCCCCTAATGCACTGGGGTTTTTCATATGGTTTATTGCAGGGCATTTGGATTATTGTTAAAGCCATTTCGTCCCCTGATGGCTAAGAAGAATAACACCAAATGGTCTTACGATATTTTGTATGTTAAAAGGTACTGTAAAGGCATGCATTCTCTCTGTAGCAAATTAGCTGCCAGATTCCTTGTGCAATGGGGAAGTTGCATGGAATTTTTTTTACAAATTAAAGCACTGTTTCATACAGATCGTGTTATGCTGAATACGAAATCGTTGTTAAATTTATTCGAAATATTAAAGAAACCTATTAAAATTAGCGCTAAAAACGTGAAACCACGCCTCCCAACGAAAATGATATCTGACGTCACTTTCCATCAAACGCAAAGATTTTATGTGTACGTGAAGCTCGATCTGATTATTAAGCATTGTTGGCTGTAAGCTTTAACCATTGTCGATGATAGTGAGGAGCAGGCAAGTGACATCATATTACTCACAGGCTATGACGTATCGTTTTCTTGTGGTGTCAACTTTAACATTTTTTTAAAAAATAACTATAATTTTTTTTCACAAACGAATCACACTTCCTTGATAATGATAACGAATACTATTGAAAACAATAATTTAAAATTTTCATGCAACTTCCCCATTGATACAAAACAACAACCCTTCAATGAAAGCAAATTTTTCGTCTGTGACGTAGCAATGGTTCTCCATTCAATTTCAAAGTTTTCTAGTATGATTCAGAGTGATTTAATGTACTCAACCAAAACCTTTTATTAGCAATCCTCAGGGGTTGCTTAAATCCCTTTTCGAAGCAATTACGTACGTTCAAGACATCAAACAGTTGATCAATCATTCTAATGAACAAAACAGTGGCTTCAGCACCTTTAAAGCCCGAAATGCCAGATTGTCATAAAAATTCAATTGCATCAGCCACAGAGGAACTAAATAGCTGAATTGCAAACCGAACTTTCATTTTATTACCTTTGAACTGAACATGTGCTCGTGTCAGTTTGTTTACAAATTTCAAGCCCTCTTGTTCCTGTACCTCATACAAGTTTTCAAAATACACCCATTTAACAAGCCCTGTCTCACTTTCATAATGTTTCAGATCTTCTAATGCGTTTCTGGCTAGTTTTATCATATGACAAGGGTCAAGGAACACTGAAATGTCAACACTCTCTCTATCAGGATGTTTAAAGGAACTTTTAATCACATTTCCATTTTGTACTTCACAACCCAATAACCTTGCAGTACTCAAATTTGTTGAAGTTCCATCAAATGTCAGCGCACAAGGAGTGATTCCCAATTCATATAATTTTGCAATACAAGAATTTATGAGACCTGCCTGCACACACGCAGAACATTTGTCGAATAAAAAGTATGCAACTGGGCACTTAAATTTATTAGTCATAGACACAATCAGAAACACTAATGCTTCTGTTGCTGCCACCTCTGAATTGCCAAAATCTACTCCTCCTCCGTAATTTACATAACCTGCATATTCTGATTTCTTAACATCCCACATAAACTCCTTTTTAATGGCCATTGCATCAACAATCAGTGCACAATCTTTTAACCATTCTTTTTCACTAATTTCATGTTTTAATTTAGCAAAGACGTCTTCCAGGAAACCTGGTTCACACTGAAATGATGCTGACCATTTTCTTATAACAGAGTCATGTGGTAAAGTTAAGATGGATCTTAAATAACTGTACGCCTTAGGGGAGTAATAATTGACGTTCAAAGCAAATTTCTTAATTTTATTGCTGTATGGTTGTTGACGCAATTCATTAAGAATTATTTCTGACACTTCGGACTTCAATTGACTTATTGCATGAACACCCTCCTAATCCAAACCCTGACTTTGTAATGTCTGAATTAGCTGCTCCATAGTCTCATTTTTTTAGTTTTTCTTCGTACTTGTTGTTGTAAAGCTCTTATCTTCAGGTCTTTCTGACGTTCGGTTCGACGAGGACGAGCAATTTTTGTTTCTGCATCTGGGGCAGCAGCTTGCGCTTCGTTGATTCGTGATGAATCGATTGATAGTAGATCTACAGATGAGGCACGTTCAACAATTTCCAGTGTCTGAAGAGCAAACATTTACAAGAAAAAACAATTTATCTTGATATGAACATGTAAAGATCCTGTGAGGCAGATGTTTTTATAAGTGTACATTATACGATATAATTACCTCAGGCTCTGCTTCATTACTATCACATGCTTGCCCTTGTTGATTAGTTCTTCATCTCTAAATAAGAATTTAGAAACACAATGAAAAATATTTTACAAATGCTATGTGAAAGATAGTTATGCATATAACATACCTTCACATTTGGAGAATTTCTTTCCTTAGGTGGATGTCTACGTTTTGGTGCCGGTGTAAATGAAAATAATGTGGGTACAGCATCAGGTTTTAATTTCTTTCTTCCTGAAGTTAAAATCAAATCTTCAAAGTCAAATTCATGGAAGTGTAATGAACACAGCATGGAAGTTTTGTGATGGTTGGAAATTTCTTCTGGACTCATTTAGCCAACAATGTAGTGTTGGAATGAGGGAGTGTCGACAAAATTTAATATAATCTACAGTGAAAATTACTGTATTTATTTTATTTTATATTTCTAATTTTATTTTGATTTTATTTAGTATTATTTTTTTTTTTATTTATTTTATTAATTATTATTCATTTTTCATTTTTATTTAACAACTATTATTTATTTATTTGTATTTGAATGTGTTATCATTACCTGAAGAGTTGAACTTTCTTAGAAGATCCTAGTTCCTTCCCTAGTCTTCACCTATGGTCGCCATTTCGAACGTGGGCCTCTGTTAGCATTCATGAAACACCGGCTCGTTTACGTTCTGGTGGACCAGTTTCTATACGCCTACCGTTCCCTTCAGCGGACTTTTGGTTTAGTTGAATAGTTTTCCTTACCTGCCCAGATGTTCGCAGCATCCTGTTCCACAACGAATGGTACTCCATATAAACTTTAAGACAATCAATTATGCAGTTTGTTAATTCTCTTATATTATGCTTTTAATTGCGGAAGCTAATAATTGCAACCGGAGCAGCCAGTTTCTCTAAGGATCATATCCTTTGTTCCTTTTTTTTTGCCTTACTTTTTAAGCTAATGTTATGATTTAAATTCATAATTTCTTTTATTGCACTTTTACTTTTATTGTTAATTATTTTTTTTCCGTTTTAAAGCTTTTTGGTTTTTCCTTTCTCTCCACCCGAATCTTTTACCTTTATCCTGTTCCACCCTTAATCGTTTTCTTTCCCCTCATTTTTTTTTTCCTTTAGCTTCTCTCGTTTTCATCTCGTCGTGTGGTCGTTGTTTCCCTCGTCTGTACCCCGCCTTTGCCCTTCTGCCTAGAGTTTAGCTGGTTTAAGGTTTTCCCTTTTTAATTATTTTTTGCCTTTTTTACTTTGATCTTCTGGTTCTTTTTTGTTGTTTTTTTATTATTTGGGTATTTTTGTTGCCTTTTTTTTTTCTTTTTCTCCTTTCTTTCTGTTTAATTTAGGGTTGTGCTTCACTCCTGTGGCTTGACTCATCTAGAAACGATTTTTGGGCCGACTTTATATCTTTACCTTTTAACTGGACGTTGAATTAAGTTGTTTTTCGGTTTATTGTATTTTATCAATTTGAGCTGTTTACTCAGCAGTTTTGTAATTGTTGTCCTTTCTCTCTGTGGACGTTAATTTAACTTTTAATATTTCATTGAAGATTTTTTTACCTCTTCTTAGAAAACTAAACTAAGAGTATTTTTTTTTCACTTTATTACAAGCGAGATTGCGTCTGGCCGTTTTGGACTAAATTAATTCATCCCTTCAATCCTGAGAGTTTCGTCAGTACCAGCCAGTACACTTCAAACTGATCAACGGAATTAATAAATCATATTATTAGTTGTAGGAGATTGTTTCTTTATTTGTACCTGTTTGAAATTTCATTGTAAACCGCAGCAATAAACCTTAAATATTTGCTTGGATTCCTCCCGTTTTACTGTTCATATCTGGTCATATTATCAAATAACGAGGTTTCATTGTTGTGACCATCCATTTCAGTGGGAGTCTAATAAGTGATAATGTGTCAAACGATAATCTGTCTTCGGTTTTATTATCGCCAGACCTTAACGTAAACGGCAGTCATAACGCTAACAGGATCTCTCAGATGATTGCTCAAAAGCGCAACCAACTGATGCAAGCAGCTCGTGCAAAGGCCGTGCAACGCTTAAAACCACACACTCGTTCTCATTTAACCGTGAAGCCTTTGGTAGCGTGTTCTAATGGTCGAAAGAGACCGTGCATTTCATCTTCTGATTCTAGTGATTCTATTGGAAGGATTAAGACAGAGGATTTCAAAACTTGTATGAACGCTGCAATAAGTTTGTAGCCTCAGAAGATAACTACTTTGAAAAATTTTAAAAAGTTGCAAGAAATATGCTCCATTTTCGTTTATTAGACCTTGCACCTTGTAAATGCAGTATAAAATTGTAATAGTTAGTAAAAGGTTACAAAAATATGAAAGAATCTACTGCAAGCTTTGATATGATTTTCACGATTTTACATTTGCTGGGTACTGTTCTGACAAACTGTTTTACTTAGTGAATGTACGTTGCACACTGATTTTTTGCAAACATAACATACTTTTTGGATTTTTCGTTGATGCTGTTTCAATTCTCTCCAAAGAAAACAGCTAATTGCTACAGCAGCCTGGCCAATCAGACTCTGTCTTGATGCAATTGCAGTTCCTGTAAGTCTAGGAAGTTAAATTTCATGCCCAAGAACGTCTTACATAGCAGACCGTATGAAATTTTGGCAGTAATTCTAGGAATTTCCTTTCGAGCATTAATACGAGGCTCGTCCAGAAAGTAAGTTCCGTTCGGTAATAAAAACAAAACTACTACATATATATTCAAAATTTTTTCTTTACCAGATTCTATGTACCTTTAACTATTTTTCCACATAGTTTCCAAGTTTATTTAAGCACTTGTCATAGCGCTCAATGTACTTCCCCATGATCACTTCGTAGAAGCTGCCGCCGGTGAAGAAAGTCACGCAGTTTT
>JAHWFO010003145.1:2918-15245 GCA_023313115.1 Rhysida immarginata
GCATAAGAACTTTTTTCCACAATAGATACAAGGTGTTAGTTGTTCTTCTGAGGGCATTTTTTCGTGCTGTTGCATAATGCCGAGACTAGGAAAGTTTCCTTTGCAGGATTTACAAACATAGGCTTCGTGCATTTTTTCATGCATTTTCAAACTGCTTAGAAAAGTGAAAGAACGTCCGCAAACTTTGCACGAGTAAGGTTTTTCTCCTCTTTTTATCCTCTCAAGAGTTTTCTTATCGTTTTCAAGAGAGACTTTTAACTTTTTGCAATTGAAAAAGCTTAAAGCCTGCTCGGTATTACTGGATTGAGAAATACACCCTTGATTTGATGAATTCAGAACATCTTGTAGGTAAAAAAGTGTCCCTGTTTCTAATTTTTTAGATATTATAATGTCTTCGATCTTTTCAATAGGAATAAATGGACCCTCTTTGTTTTTATTTTTTGAAGACCCTTTAAATAAACTCTTTTTTAAATCCATTTCACGAGGTAATTCAGATTTGTTCAACCTCTTCATGTTCTTGTCTAATTCTGTACGAGATATTTGTGTTAACAATATATTGGGATTTTTATTTATTTTACTAAGGATGGAAATATATTTTGAATGGCTCTCAGATTGAATAAAGTTTTCCACGTAGTTCTTATAGAACAAAAGTAAATAAGGTTGACAATCAGATACTTCAATCCTACATATAAAGGCATTTTCGGTCATCATTCGTGAAATGAAGGCACCTCCGCTATTAATAAATTCAGCTAGAGCTAATAAATCATCAAGAACGTCTTCTATTTTCTTTGTAAGTTCCACATTTTTTCTCTCTATCACTTTCTTAAGATTAAGATTATTTTCGTTTACTTCAAGTCTTTTGTCCTTCAAAAAATAGAAATTATTTTCACTAATAGTTTTTAAGCTTATTTTATAAAATATTCTAACACTTGGTAGATTTGTTGAGGCATCAATACTACATTCTAAAATATTTTCGACGGTCTTTAATGAAACCGAAGCTTCTCCTTTAGTAATACTTTTAATTACAAGTAATAAATCATGAAGAATATCCGTATCTTTTATGCCAGCAGAAGAGTTGTAATGGACTTCATTTTGATCAGTAACTTCCATATTGTGGAAGTTTTGGATATTTCGTTAATCTCAACTGCCAAATGGAGATGATGCTACCTATCAAAAGATAAACTTTATCAATCAATATGACATAAACTTATTTGTTAAATTTTGAGAATATCAATGAAATATTAAAATTACACATAATAAATTAAAGATTACCGTTTCTATGCTAAAATCTCCAACATAGTTCGATTAGAAATTATCTCCATGAAATAGTGATAGTAAGTTGCAAATATCCTAGGTAGAAAATGAGAAATAAAAAGTGAATTTAATTAATATTTGCAAATTTCTGAGATTAAATAATAATACGAAGGCCATTTCAAATATTAATACATGCATAGTCTTTAAGGTGGCGTCATCACTCATAAATGCACTAGTATTTGGACTAGAATTCACTATACAAAATGGTGTACGTTTATTGGATAACTTACCTGTATTCTAAATAATTACGTCATAAAAAGACAGAAAGAAATGACTAGGGTGATGTTGCGAACGGAATTCCTACATCAAAAATTAAATTTATAAGGAAATAATATAACCGATATTCGCAAAGTTTTGCTCGATTTGTCCACCATTTCCTTTGTTCCCCAAATTGAAGCAACCATTCCTTGGGAATCTTTTTCATATAATTAAATATGCTTAGGTGACTCGGGTCATGAAACGGCTCAATACTGGTGTCTTTCCGAAATACAAAACTTGCCGAAACGTGGACGTTAAAACGAACAATGGCGATTACATTGAGGGTTGCAAAATAATTTTTTTCCTATTAATTCTTTGTATGTGAAAAACTTCAAATATCCTCTTATTTAAGTCCCGTCAAGTTTCAAACTGTAAATCTTTAGGATAGGAAATGCGCAGAGAGTGAATCGCACTTACATAATGAACGACCATTACATTATAGGGCAACTGACATCAAAATTTGACATGTCCTAAAATTATAGAGGACATTGAAAAAATAAATTCTACACAAAAAGTTTTCAAATATCACTATTATTTTAGGATTTATTTAATTTTAAAAATTAGCGAGGCCAACGAGAGACAGGCCAGGGAACTCAAAAATCACATGATCATCGGCGTCCGGGCAACAATCCATCTTTCATTGTTTCCAACAAACGAAAAAATACTGATTGTTAAAATCCAAGATGGAGACAATGAAGGATGAATGTTGGCCAGATCCCGATGATCATGTGACTTTTAAGTGCCCTGGCCTGTCTCTCGTTGGCCTCGAAAAATTAGCGCCTGACGTCAGAGGCGAGTACGTCCAACACCTCCTAGAAAGAAAGCCTGTGCATTGAAATTCATACATTGTTACATGATCATAAGAAGTCATAATTCAGAGCTTATTATTGGTAGAAATACGAATAACAATGTCAATTGTTTGCAAAGAAATTTCAAGGTGCACGTGCTTGTTCATAAGGCGTACATAAACTGTTTCCACGAGTACATCAATCCATCATAAGGCGTTGCGAATTGTGCTATGAAGCAAATGGCGGTTATTTCGAACAATTAGTGTAAAAGTCATACAGTAGATTGCTTGTGTTAATTGTTAAAAATAAAATAATCTAGGCCTACCAACGCATACTGCGTTCCGGTGTCATTTGATTGTTCAATGCAGTATTGTAAGTAAACGGAGCTGCGGGGACCCCATGTTCATATGACAAAAAATACTTCTAAGGACCTCCCAAAAAATCTGTACTCAATTCAAAAACACCCTGTATAATTTTCTGATTTTCAGCAAAACTTACTTTTAAAAAATCAAGACAACATAACCAATAGAAATTAGAGACTAAAAAAATACTTTGTATAAACATAATATGGAAAATCCAGCCAGAACTTTAAAGTAGTTAATAATAATCAAAAGTGTTAATTTTTTGTAAATGAAAACTGGAAATAATATATGATAATTGTCTCTTCTTTTATTAGGAGCTTTAGCAAAACGCTACAGGATGTCCGAAAAGTCTCTCCGCAGAGAAAAATGACGATTCCCATCGAAACAAATGCAGACGAGTGAACTTGTGCTTGCGCGTGGACGAAAGGCACTTTCAACATCTCTTATGTACCCTCACCACTTAATATAGTTCATTCCTCGCCTATCTGCCAGCTTTGAGATATCTGCCGTGTTACCAGACTTTTTGGACACCCTGTATATAAAGAAGCTGGTTGACTGACTTATCAACGCACAGCAAAATCTACTGAAGCCATCAACTCGAAACTCGGTGAGGTCATAGGACCGATAGCGTGGGGCGTGCTAAGACGAGGTTTTTCGAAATTTGGACCCCCCACCCCCCCCGGGGGGGGGGGGGGGGGGGGCAGAAAGGAATTGCACGTTTGGTCGCTTTTCAATAAACGCAGATTTTCCAAATATTGCAGGAAGGTTTCTTGCCACCATTTCAAAAAAGTACTTTCCCCGATTTTCGATATTCGAATTTTAAGAGTGCGAAAACTGTAAAAAGTCGATTTTCGTTGGCGTTTCACAAAATTTTTTAATATTTTGATGCAACTTCGCTGGGAATAAAGATAAAGCAACGAATTTCGGAGGGAATGTTCTCGGGGATATTTCCAAAAAAAACAATTTCTAGTTTTTTCGATTTTCGCTTTGTGAGGGGCGCCAGAAGGGCCCAAAGATTGGCCCCTGTTTTGTGTTTTTGCTCAATGCAGAAATGCAGAGAGCTTCAAAATTGAGCATGAGGATGTAAAAAGACGTATATAAAAAGGGAGTGTTCGTTGAATTTTGAAAATCGATTTTTAGGGGGGGGGGCAGAAATCCAAAAAAATCCCAAAATAGGCCTAATTTTGACGTTCGCGTCCGGTCAAGCCCACTCTGTGGCAAATTCAATTACGACTTACATATTTGAACCTAGAATAGTTCACATAATTTGCAAAAAACTGATTTCTGCTTTTTTTTCATATTTTATTTATTTGCCCCCTTAAGGCCCTCCATAAAAAAATGCAATTTCTCGCAGTTTTTCCAGTATTGCGCGAGTAAAAACAGGTCTAGAACATTGAAATTTGGTAGGTGATGGCTATTAACGAGATCAAGTGTCTGATTGGTTCAATTCGCAGAAATGAGCCGGGTATTCCAATCGTTCAGCAATGAAAATGTCTATCCGGAATATAAACTCTCTCATGCGTGGGCATAGTCTTTAGATAGTAGACTTACTTCTATAGATCGTGTGCGTGGGGCGACGTTATAGTGAACAATGAAATTTACATTGAGACTTGTAAAATATTTTTTTTATTTTTCTATTTATTCTTAGCGTGGGAAAAACTTTTGAAATATTGTCGTATTTAAGGCCCGTCAAGTACTCAAATTGTAAATCCCTGATAGAATAGAAAAGGCGCTTATACGAGGGTCGTGAAAGTAAAGAACGATTGGGTGCATCTCAACAAAAACAAAGATATCAACACAAAACTCTTTTTTGCAACAATACTAAGCTTATCACTACTTTTCTACATAATCGCATTGTTATTGAGTCACTTGTCATAATGAAAGAAATTTTTCAGTTGGCCTACTCATCTGACACCAATACAGCAACACAACAAAAATTTCAATGTTTCAAGCAGGTTTTTGTGTAATGAAAGCATTGAAAGATTGAGGGTAACTCAACAAAATTATAAAAATTAAATGAACATGAAAACCTTTTAGATTTCATTCATTATTTTTAAATAGTTTTAATATTAGTATTTTATATTTTCGATACATTTAAATTTACACAAAAGAATATTTTTGAATCATATAGTTTTAAAATAAAATTGTGTATTATTTTTCAAATTGTGTGTTTAAAATATATAATGTGTAAATATTTGAAATTATTTTAATATATTTAAAATAACTTAGAAACACTTTGCTTTGACCTGAAATTGCTGTATAATAAGTTCTTGTCAAATTTAGTTAATTTTCATATTTTCTTGAGTTTGTCAAATTTAGTTAATTTTCATATTGAGTTTTTGTATTAATTATTACCATGTTTTCAAATTTGGTTTTATGTAACTTGATACATTTTCTATATTTTTTATTTATACGGATTTATATCAGTTAATATTGTTCTTTTCATTACATGTATTTTAATATTGTTACTTTTCTTTTAAAATATTGATGGAGATGCAAATGACTGAATTAAATAGCAGTAGAAATTAGTAAATATGATGGATGCGTTGGATCAAAGAGGGCGCTCACTATATCTCCAAGTAGAGTGCCTATAATACTCCAAGGGCTCTGTTGAACCGAAGTCTATATATATATCTCCCTTCATCCATCCCTGATATTACTATTATTATTCATATACTTAGGTCAATCGCCCTTCATCCGTTTTGCTTAAGTTGAACCCTTCTTCTTTAACGCCACCGACGGTTTAATTATAATCAGTGCCGAGCTCGATGACCATGGTTTGTTAATTGATCTTCAATTAACAAACATGTCGATGACTATTACAAGGTAGGCAGTGATAGTCAGGGCGGCCAGGCAGTGATAGTCATCGAGGTCGGTAGTGATTAAAATATGCACAATTGAAACTGTGGTTTTCTTTCGATCTCGATTCTCCATCTAAATCTATCATTCTACTTAACAAGATAAATAAACGTGAATAAAGAACTAACTTACGATAGGTGCCCGAAATATAACTCAGTTTCTTAATAAAAATCGATTAAAACGTGATTTTGTTGAAGGAGGTGTCTCAAAGCAAAGCAACAAAGGCATCAACGCGTTGCATTTTGGGTTAGAGAAAACATATACTGTCCTGTCACCTATTAGTGAAAAATGGATTTAAAATTGACTTTGGGAATATGAAGATAACAAATTATCATCAGGCAGGGATGATATCATTTAAGAATGAAGTATTGTCAGTAATACTTGAATGAAACATGCGGTATAAATATACAACTTCCTTAATTTAATGTAAAATTCAAAAAATAAAATAAAATTAATTAAAAAGATAATGAAAAGTCACTTTGTTTTGCCCACAATTTTGGGTTAGATGGTATTCAACTTTTCAGGTCTAGATGATGTCCAATTGATGTCAATTTTGGGGTCATTCAAGTATTATGTTACGCTAATTTTTACAGGTTTTACAAATTGGTTTCATACAATTTTAAATGATATTCATACAATTTTAAATAGATTTAATGAGATTTTAAACGAATTTAATACGATTTCAAATGAACTTAATACAGTTATAATTTTATAACGTCCATTTTACAATACAATGGTTTATTAATGTTTAGATATATAATCGATTTTCATCCTTTCGGACATCATCAGTATTTCCAGTTGAAATGTTTAAATATCTTACAATGGTATTCTTTTTAAATTTTGAACAATATTTCTTCTATTCATTGTTTTTTGGTTATATTGTTGTCGTTATTTGGTTATAGTATTATTATTATTTATCTTATTTATACATTGTAGTTTTATTAATATAAAATATAGTATTATTTTATCTTATAAATATATGTTTAATTACATAGTTCTTGTATTCTTTTGTTTTTGCTTAATAGATCTTTTATTTTCTCCTCCTTCAGTATTTGGTTGAATAATAAATTACTATCTAATAATTCAGCATTATTTAAAATCTCTTGTGGATAAAATTTATTTACCATAAAAATAATAAAATTTTCGATGATTATTATTTCTCTCTTATTATTAATTTGTAGACTAGTTTGCATATTTCTTCGTAATTCCCGGTTTTATGTTTGCTTAATAAAATGTGTTCTGCATATTTGGAGTTTTTTAGTGCATTTTTTATATAATATGTATGTTCTTTGAATCTAGTTTCTAAATTTCGATAAGTTTTTCCAATATAAATTTTGTTACATTTTTTGCATTTAATTTCATATACCCCGCTTTTTTTATTTGACATTGCAGTTGAATTATATCAATTCAACGACTTTGCAGGGCCGTACCCAGAATTTTTTTCGGGGGGGGGGGGGGCGCTGGTCCAATGCTGCTTGTGGGGGAGGAGCCCCCCATGTAACAGATTTAGTTGACATGGAGGCCAATTTCGGGGGAGGATGCAGCCCCCTCACCCCCCCCCCGCCTGGGTACGGACCTGTGACTTAGTTCAGTGCCACAACTTATTAAATTGGTTCCCGGGCAGATTGTATTATCTCATTGTGTTTTGTGCCCCCTTAATGTATTCTGTACAGCTCTGATGCCTCCCCTTATGCAAAGGCCCCTCTCCTCACTACGGTTTTGAATTTTTACGAGAAGAATTTTAATCGGTAAAAGAAAAAAAATAACGAAGATATTTTAACTGAGCAGTGGTCTATTATTTCGATTTGCCTAAAAAATGGGCAAAATTAATTTATTACGTAGAGTGGTTCTATATTTACACCGTGGGTTCTTCGCATCATATGTCGCCATCATTTTTTGTTCGCAAACGGATCACCTAATCTTGGACTAATAAGCATGTCCAAGACCTAATCATCGAAGAAAATATCGCTTCAGGTACTTGCGTCTAGCCCCCGCCACCATATCCTCCAATCAGCTTGTATCGCGAGGATAAATTGAAATTTTGAAGGACTGATTACTGAAAACATGTATTAAATAGTCTTCTGAAAGCACATAGTATACACACCAAGTTTTATTTAATTTTAGATTTAATTTTAGTTATTGTGCATGTGAGATACAAGCTCGAGGAAGGACTAGTAAAGCAGCGGCGGGCCGTCCGTCGAGTTTGGTTTCCGAGGACTATTTCTCCGTAATCGCGTCTCATATGACTAAACACCTAATCTATCCAGAAGTGAAGAAATAGGGACGGGTTATCACCAAATAAATAACTCCTTAATCAGTTAAAATAAAACGTACGTACGTAGATAATTTCGAATATACACTTTTAATGCAAAACGGGACTTGTTCTAAATTAGCTTCTTGTATTTTCTAACACAAGTTCATTGCTAAATGATGAATTGCATGGCATAAAAACTGTAATCTATTATGTCTTTATTTTAATAATAATAAAATTATAATTAAATAAAATGAATAAAACAAGTTTATGTCACTGGAAAATTTGATATTTTTTATTCCACTGTGTCGTTGTTATCTTATATAATAAAAAAATATGCTTGCACATATTGGTAAAAAATTGCACAAGTAATTTGTAATATCATAGGCCTGCAGTTATACGCTATTTTTTTTTTAAATTATACTCAATTATTACCTCCACCCCTCCCCTGCAAATATTCACTGACAGGAAAAGACTGACATTGTGAGTCAGGAAAAGTAAGAAATATCCTTTCTTCTCTAACCCCCCTCCCCCTTTGTTTATTTTTACTGACAAAGAGGCAAATTCTTAGGATGGAAAACTACTTGAATGATAAATCAAGCATTTAATATTTTCAGATAAAGTTTAAGATTCCAGTCGTCTGTAAGGTGCTATAATAACAGAGCAAGACACAGTGAGAAGGCACTATAATTTTCCACATCATGTGTTACAGAGATACATAAAAACTTGATATCTAGAAGATCCAATATTAATATTGAAATGCATGTACTTTTCAATCCCATGTGTTTGCCTTTTCTAATAAAAAAAAACCACTATGGAAACCTGCATAGTGAAATCATGCTACAGAGATGCCAGAGCTTAAAAATGTAATTAAACCAATAAACTTTCTGTATAACCTATTAAAATTTTTAAAGTTTATTATGTAAGTGGATAAATAAAAAAGTAATTAAAATGTGATTGTAAAATTAGTTAATTTTTGTAGTAGTACTTTCAAAGGAATTAGTGTCCATCACTGACATTGTGAGTATTTATACTGTCTTTAGTAATGAAAATGATCTATCAAAACATTTTTCTTATCTGGCATATTGATGTTTTCTGGAATTACTAAATAATGCATATATGCTGTATATTAATTGTTACATTCAGGGTATCATTTATCAATTTTCTTCATCTCATTTGGGTTTTTAGCAGTCTTAAAAAGTGTAAGAAGTTTATATTAATAGACTATATAGTCATCAGATATAGTTTTAAAATTTTCTTTTCTTTGTTAATTCAAAAGTTATACTAATCAATCATTAATCAATAATCATATACTAATAATCAATGAAGGATTAATACATAATTTGTATTATATTCATATATACATTGAGTATGGACTGTTCAAGATATTCAGTTACCATATTTATCTTCACATAAACATGTAAGAGATACTCCCATGAGTTGTCCTCAAATTAAGTCAGAGCAAGAGGGAATCAAACCTCATTTATGACAACTTAAAACTAATCCAAAAAAATAAAAATTCCTCCAAGATAAACATAGTATAGCTTATTAACCCAACCACAGAAAAAATTTTAACCTAACAACCAAAAATTGTAAAAATAAAAATATAAGAAGTCTACCATAAAGGACAAACAGCCCGCCTACCCCTTGACTTAAATGTAACAAGTCCAAAAATGAAATGAAAAACAAATTAAATCGAAAATTTAGAATTTTCTTAATTAAATTAAATCAAAAATTTAGAATTTTCTTAATAAAAAATTATTATCAAAGAGAGCAATATAAAGCCAAAAATACTACGCCAAAACAAACACACAATTTAAAAACAAGTTGCATTAAAGTCTAAAGTTTGTGGTCTGAAGATTGCAATAAAATACAATACATACAATTTAAAAAAAAACAAACCGGTTGATATTATTTACAAAAGCGTCTTCCAAGATGAAAGATGACAAACGGTGCAGTAGTATTGAAAATAAAAAATATTAAATCCCGCTTTAAGCTGATAGCACTGGAACTGTTACAGTGTGTAAATTGCCACGCACTAAGATTGTGTTCTCTCACCAAAAAAAATTAGTTCTAACAATAGATACAAAACATTCAAATAAATGAAAGATTATTATATTTATTAAGAGTTCCATTTATTATTTAATATTATATTTCTCTCATGATTATTATAATAAAAGTACAGTGCACTCCAGATGTTTTCATTTTCACTTAGCAATGGCCGAGGTTTCATCTCCCTAGCGCTATTTTTCCAAGCATAAAAGGGGTAAGCCCCTTAATAGTTCAAGCAAGCAGATTGATTTGAATGTTCATAGTGGTCTTCGCGTAGCTCATCCATCGGAATCTGTGAACAACATTGTAAAAATGACGGAAGAATTAACTGGCATCGCAGCAGCAGCGATCTACCGAGCAAAGGCCGAAATCGTTAGCAAAGGGCAGTTAAGCACTCCTGTGAAGACACGTCAACTTGCCAAAGGAGCCCACCGCATTTCACAGCGATATGAGGAATTTACCCTGTCTGCTATACGCAGAATTGTTCATGGATTTTTCATACGAAATGAAATACCAACGATTGACAAAGTATTGAAATATATAAATGAACAAGACGATATGCCTAAGTTTTCACGAACAGTTTTGCATCGTGTATTGACCGTGATGATATCGTGATCTGGAGAAGAAATTATCTCCGATCTATAAAACAATACAGAGAAAATGGACGGAATATTTATTATATGGACGAAACTTGGGTGAATGCTGGCCATACAAATCTTAAAGCATGGCAAGGCTCAACTGTACGAAGTCGGCAGCAAGCATTTCTTTCAGGGTTATCTTTCAGAGTTATCATTAGGGTTACCTAAAATCACTGTCAGGGAAAGGGAACGGCTAATCGTTACGCATGCAGGTAATGAACAGGGATTTGTTCAGGGGGCTGCAAAAATTTTTCGAGCAAAAAACGGTAAAGGGGATTACCATATGAAATGAACGGGCCACATTATCATGGACAACGCCCTGTATCACTCTGTTAAGCTGGAACGAGTGCCAACTAATCGGATAAGCGAAATTCAGTGTTGGCTTACTGCAAAAGGGTTACCATGGGATTCAACAATGGTAAAACGAGAACTCATGCGTGTTGTTGACTTTGTAAAACACATATTCAATACTTATAGAATTGATAACATTGCAAAATTAGCTGGACATAATGTACTTCGTCTTCCCCCCAAACATTGCAACTTAAATCCAATCGACATGGCTCGTAAAAATCGTCATTTCAAAATAGAAGAAGTCACGAGTTACAAAAGAAAATTGGGAGAATTATGTGCGACATGTGAAAGCTGAAGAAGAAAAGTTGTGGGAGCTAGATGGCCTGGTTGAAACGACGGTGGATCGATTGGCATTCTCCGTTGGTGATTCGACCAATTCAGTTTCAGACTCCGATGATGAAATCACCGGCGTTGACGAACTTTAAATTTTTTTGTGCTTAAACGGCCCTTTTCAGGGCCAACATATTAAGGAAAGAGACAAAACCATGCAGTTTCGTATATTTATTGCATATTTCATTAAAGAACATCAATAAGTATAATATTTTCAATAAACTTAAACACCATTCCTTCAGTATAAAGAAAATGTAAAAGAATATAATCGTAAAAAAACAATTTTTGACTACAACACCTCAGAGATTTATATACGTCCGTTTGAGTTGTAATTTTTATTTAATAATGTTCAATTTATTTGTAATAGCTACTTAGCAAAGTGTTCTATACTGCCTGAAGCAAAAAAGGGTGCGTAATGATACACATTTTCAGGTAAATGGCCAGATTCATTTTCGCGTAACACTTGTAGTGCTATCAACTTAAAGCGGGATGGACATGAACTTATTTTATTAATTTTATTTAACTACGAGGATTGGGGCATAAGTCATGGCAAGTATTTTTTTTCTTGTAGATATGTGAACGGATCACAAACGTATATGTATCGTGTGGAAGTTCTGCGGGCATAGTGTGTATGCAGAACAACAGTTGGCTCTGTGATAGCTGGTAGTAGCGCAGCGAGGGCTGTGAAATCAGTCAGTTGATGAGTGTCGTGCGAGATGGAAGTAACCCGTGTTGAGCAGCGCACTTACATCAACATAGCCGTTCTCCGAGGGAGAAATGCGATGGAATGTCAGTGTGAATTAGTGGAAGCCCTTGGGAATAATGCCCTACCATACCGTCCAGTAGCACGGTGGGTAGGAAAGTTTCAGCAAGGACATGTGTCAATCAGTGATGCCATATTGCCCTGTATACTACCGTAATAAATTAGTGTGTTACGATATTTCAGTGCTATTCATTGTCCACACATGTAGTTAACACCTTGTCCTTTCGTCTGTATATGTCACATTTTCCAACCAGACTGGTATCTTCAAGAAAAAAAATAGTTGCCATGACTTTTGCCCCAACCCTCGTATAATTTTCATTATTATTGATATAAAGAAATAAACATAGATTACAGATTAAAG
>JAHWFO010003148.1:7206-19141 GCA_023313115.1 Rhysida immarginata
TAATAATTATATAAGAGTAGGATTTGTAGTAATATAAAATTAATTAAAAATATATGCTCCTTTTAATGGAAATTAGAAAAAAAATAAAAATAATAAAATCTTAATACAAGTCAACCAATGTGGAGAAAAACAGATAATGAGGTGGGAGTCTTATGTGGACAAATAACACAGGTGAAGAGAAGGTCTTGCAGAGGTATCGGTTAGTTGGTTTGTTTGGTATTAACGTCCTTTTCAACTGCCATGGTCAGTTCAGGACGGCGTTATAGGGGCCGCAAATTTTGCTTCGCAAGGGTTTTTTAATGTGCAGCCGGCAAACGACTACACGGGACTAACGGCTTTACTTCCCTTCTAAAGGAAGTGCGTGATCTCAGGATTTCCCCCCTGAAAATATCCTCGTCGTCCTCGGGCATCAGAGGCGATCACGCAACCACTGAGCCACCGAGGCCGATGAGCCTTCTATGAGTGTGTTAACACAGGCACATGTCTAAAAAATTGCCTGGAAAAGTCCAGACTTATCATCGTGCACCCATGTCTGGTAGCCATTCAGTAAAGCATAGGAAAATAATTTTGAACATTAAAAAAAAACTGAAAATAAGTTTTTAACTCTCATGGAATTATATTGACTTCCTTTGGCAGTGAAATTCCAACAGAAAGTTATTAAAATCAATATCTTAAATGTAGTAAATATCAATAAAAGACTCTTTAGCCACAACAAAGAAATAATGGAAAAATACAACCGTAATCTGGAGAATCCTTTCGGTAGCGATTGCTACCATCGTTCAGCAGTCCAGGAGTAAACTAATCCAAATAGACGAGTTAACAGTTAACATGGCTCAATTTGCTTCACTTTTTGCCGCTGTTAACAATAGAATTCGGAGTCTATCTTTAATATACGTCATTGGAACAGACTGCTTTTGTTTATCCGTCGGCATATTGTTAGCGCGAGCTAAATTGTTGGTGCGTGGCATATTTTTGGTCCGTGGCATATTATTGGTCTGTAGCTTATTGTTGGCGCGTGGCATATGTTTGGTCTGTGGCTTATTGTTGGCGCGTGGCATATAGTTAGTGACAGAGCATTGTCAAACAAACAAACAAACAAACAAACCAACAAACCCCAAGTCATCTATATATATAGATAAAAATCATTAAACATACCGACGTTAAATGTTCAGTGGATATTCTTTAATCAATGCGACAGGGATTGAGCCTACAGTAAATGTTCAAAGTGGCCCCCATTCTCCTGCTTACACAAACGAATGCGACCGGACATATTCTTGGAAACGCCTTGCAGCCTATCTCCCGAATGACGCGCATTTCCGAGCGAATGTTTGTTTTCAGTTCGTCTAGAGTGTGTGGATTGTTGGCATACACCCGACCTTTTAAATAGCCCCATAGGAAATAATCCGGGGAACTCAGGTCCGGTGAACGAGGTGGCCAAATTTCCTTCGAAATTACTCTCCTCAAAAACAGATTGCACTCGTTTCATTGAGATTCGGGCAGTGTGAGCTGTAGCTCCGTCCTGTTGATATTAACCTTGTCTGCATTCAATGTCATCTAACTCCTCTACAAATTTTCGAATGTGTTGCAATAACGCTCCGTATTAACACTGGTGCAATGGGTTTCCAAGAATATGTGCCGTCGTGTTCGTTTGGTATATATCTTTGGGTCAACTGACTTTTGTCCCTGACTTTTGTCCCTGACTTTTGTCCCTGTCCCTGTACTTACCTTCTAAAAGAAGTTTATTTGATTAGTCAATTTATTTCTTTTACTTTGTTTGGAATGTTTAATTCATTAATCATTGCTAAAATCTTGTAAAAGAATTTGACAGCATCACTGTGGATAAAGAAATTCAAACGTTTTCGAGAAACTTATCAGGGAGATTCTCCGGCGAACATCCTTGAATGGGAAGCGAATAAACTGTGAAATAAATATACGAAGTATTTCAGCAAAGCCTAGAGAAATTCATTTAAAACTCCATGATTGAATCTTAAACAATGTATGCAAAATATTTTTGTAAAGAAAAGAAACAAGGAAAAGTTACAACTTCCCGTGGATGAATAATCATACAGAAAAAGAAAAGATTCAAGAGTCAATATTGATTTAGCATATTTACCCACTAGAGTAAGTCACCGAGGAAGTACTGACATGCTTTTATAAATAGAGATGTTTGTTATACTATTGAGTGTATTAATATTTATCAAGAGCAGGACAAGAGAATAAATAGTCTATTTTTCTCATTTTTCTTAGCGTTGTTTTTTAAATTTTCCACAAAGAACATGCTTCATTCTGCGTGTGCGTGTGGCCCTAGGAAGGCAATTGTAAAATAACGATAATGGACACTTTGTTTTATTGCTATTATGCCAATAATTTTTCGATTGACAAATGGAAGGAAAAATTCTGCGACCTGGATTCGAACCAGAAATCTCGACTATCATGGCCGACGCCTTTACCAATTGGGCTATCATTCAATCGAAAAATGATTACCTGTGTTTGAAGACAATCTCCAGTTTACTAATTATTACTATTGCTGTTATGCCCGTAGAATTATTGAGGTTAGTGAATAGACAATAGTGTAATGGCGATTATTGAAATAATAGTTTGAGCCCAGAGTGAAAATATAGAGTAAAAGAACATGATGTTTGTTATAATCAGATGATACAGTTCTTCTTGTACGTAAAAAGGATGAACGTTGTGTGTGAAAATCAAAAGATGAGAATCACTGTTGAGAACACGAAGTTGCTTCTGTTTGAGAGGGTGTGATAAAACAAATTGCAAATGTAAGACAATAGCACTCACCTCTGAAGCATGTTTAAGAGAGAAGGTGGTCTTGATAGTGAGATTTCGAGGAAATGAAGAGATGACCTGCAGATTGTGGGTGCCCTGGGGATATATGCAAGGAATGAGAATTTAACAGTCTTTGCAAAAATAGCAGTTTTTAAAAGTCTTGCTACCAAAGTTAACATAAAGCAGTGAAACTTGGGTTTGCACGTGAAGCATATGAACGATTTGTGTACTGTGGAGATGAAAATTTAGGCGATATAGTTGATGTGAGTAGATGGGGCCGTGTTCCGAATGTTAATGTAAGAGTTGTGTGTGGACTAAAGAGAAATGTAGTATATGTAATCAGTAAAGTCTGCTTTGAGATGATTTGGCCATATGGAACCGAATTATGACAGGCTAACTAAACAATTGTATGATAGTAATGGATGGGAAATATGGGAGAGGAAGGGCAAGGAAAGGGTGGCAGGATCAAGTACTGGATTAGCCGTGAGTGAATAAAAAGGTAATTTGTATAAAAAAATGAAAGACAGTGGAGAAAGCAAGAAATGTACATAGAGAAATTGTATAGCGTAGATAGGATATGTATTGGGGTAGTTTAAGGCTAAGTTTATGTTCTGCCTACTCTCCAAAGGATAAGATATGAAGTTTTCGTTGTAAAAATGACGCAGCATGCAAAGAAACAATGATTGAGTTTCTTTTTGGCTGGAAACGCTATGGTGAGGACGCTCACGCCGTTTCTTTTTAGCACCCAATCGCCATGCTTGGTGGTTTTTTTTTGTTTTTTTTGACTGAGTCTACCTCTCTCTGGCGTACAGAGCCGGCCTAATTCTCCCGAACTTTTCAAAGGAGCCTCCGAATGTGTGACGTAGAGACACATCTCCTAGATGGCTATCATTGAATGCTCGATCTTTCGCTTCTCCTGGATTCTGAACACGAACCGATACAAGGAGAAGGGGAAAATGTGTTATTTTTTTCAGAGTAGTAGAGATAATATCACGGACTTTATTGGCCTACCACTCTCTAAGAGTGAAGACCTGTGTGTTCGTTTCAGAATCACAAAATTTTTTCTCTCTGAAATCGACTTAAAAACTCGTGATTCGAAAAGATATGTTGAAATATTGAAAAAAAAAATCCGTCTATACGTATGTGACCAGTTTTGTGCAGCTAACTCCTCTGAAACGGCAAATAGCAGAATCGAATAAAAATTACTCACACTTAGAGGATACCTTAAATTTTAACTTAGCGTATATTTTATGTCAATTGGGTAATCCTTTTAGAGATATTAATTTTTTTCTAAAAAGTAAAAAATTGCTTTAGCGTTCAAACCAGCGAACCAAACTCAATAAACTCGACAAGTACGGACTTCTCTCATTTTTTATAAATGGCTTGTTTGGCTCTGATGAGCCATTTTGGAGGTATTAACGACCTCCCCCCTCCCTTCAGACCCTCCTCCCGATACTTTTTTTTAAATTAATTCGTGCCTACAGGGATCCTTAAACTATGCATTGACGAATTTTTCATGGAAATGGGCTAAACCTTTTTAGAGAAATTAATTTTTTTTATAAAAATGAAATGACAGAAGCATTCATTTCATCGAACCAAACACAATAAAAAAGCCATGAACGGCCTCTTCTCGTTGAGAGGAGCTTTTTGGAAAAGAAACTGTTCGCGTCCAGCATGAAGTAGATATGCCAGCTTCCCAGCTAAAAGGAAACGCGACAATAACTCATTCCAGTATGAATCAAGAGTTTGTATTCTTATTGCTGTTTTATGAAAGGGTTATGTGTCATCAACAAAACTGAAGGGTTGTATAGTTTTGAAAAATCGATTACTTAAAATTTACATGGTACAAGCACAGGGAACAAATATACAGCAGGTACTTTTTGTAAAGTTAATTTTTGGTCTATTGTGTGGATTTTCCGGACTTATAATTAAGCGCTGAAAAATAGGTGAAAACGACTGGCAGTGTCCGTAAAACAAGTATAAAGGCAGTTTTACTCCACTATGGAAAAGATTAGCTCCCATAGTAAATTGTGTCCATAAGAAAGATACGTATGAAAATTTAAATATTATTTTTTTTTACCAAATTAAGTATTAAGAGCATCAGTGGAAAATACGGTATATGGTTTTCTAAAATTTTCAACAAGTCTTTTCAGGCTTTATCTAAAACCTATGAGATAAATGCTGGTGTCACATAGGGATCACTACTGGGGCCAGTTTTATTCAAATACTATTTACGTGACTTTACCGATTTCCTTTACTGCAGCCACCTGGTTTTACAATAACGCCCTGTTTTCTCTTTGAGCGGGACAGCAGGGCCAGTAATTTGACGAAGAAAATACGAGGGTAATTCAATAAGTAAGTTACAAATCGAAGTTGCGACCTTCCTTTTTTAATTAAGTGCGGGAAACTGTCACCGCTAGATAGCAGCACTACACTGCAGACCTAACGTAGCGTCAGAGCCAGCCCAGGGAACGGGTTTCTCGAGGTCACTTTTCAGCCTGGCACGTTGGACGCAGTTATCGAGGAAGAAGACGATGATGTTCTGAACGTTGGTAGTCATCATGGTAACCAAGCGTAATTAGGGAATATAGTAATCAAGCCGTCGGCATCGCATAAGATCACGATGGTGGTCTGTGTCTCTCACTCGTCGACCATGGAGAAGTCTGGATCATCTTGTGCACGAATATCATGCCGAATGGCATCTCTGCTTTTCCTTGCTCCTCTTTCTCCGTTACACTGGGCATCGGCGGCAAAGCAATTCGAAACTTTTTTATGGACACCGCTTGGCTTGCTGAATACGTTGTGGTTCTCTTGCGAGATGTATTTGCTATGTGGTTGTCTTCCGAGGGCCACTCTGGGTTCAGCAAAATGCCAGTCAAGACAGAGTGGAAAACATCGGATTCGAACTAACGTCCCTGAACCTTTTATCTACTCTTTTTTCGAGAAAGAAAAACTGATCTTGTCCAGTTAAATATCTGGCTTCAATAGGATTTGATGTCTTTATAATACTACTAGTTGTTATACCCGGCATTGCTCGGGCTCTTTTTTCATGAAATTTTGCAATATCTGAATGTAAACATACAGAAAAACTAAACACATGAAAAAAAAGCTTGAATCAATATAATAAAAATTCATATTGAGGAATCGATAAGAATTCTTTTAAAATGCTCCCAGTGGATGGCCTCTCCAACTACCGGCTCTTTAGCAGTTCTACGCGACTTCGCTCGTTTTGGAATGTTATCTATAACACTATAACAAATATGGTTCACTGTACTGTCCTTCTTAATGAAGTTTATGGAGGCATTGGAATACATAACGGAAGAAAACAGTATTCAATTCAAAAACCACGGTCGACTTGTATGCTATTCTTTCATCAGTTGCCGATTTATTATAATTCCAATGTAGCTATTCTCTTTCTTTGTAAATGCTCTATCACCTTTGACTTTTACAGTCAACTGTAGTTTAGTATAAATGCTTTGTTTGGTTTGGTTGGTATTAACGTCCCTTTTAACTACTGTCGTCATATCAGGAGGGCGCTATAGGGGCCGCAAATTTCGCCTCGCAAGAGTTCTTTAATGTGCAGCCGGTAAACGACTACACAGGACCAACGTTTCTACTTCCTTTCCGAAGGAGGTAAATGATCTTAGGATTTCCCCCTGAAAATCCTCGTCGTCCTCGGCCGGGATCGAACCCGCCTACTCGGGCATCAGAGGCGATCACGCAACCACTAAGCCACTGAGGTGTTTACCTTGTTGTAATACTTGTTTACTTTGTATTTCATTTTAAGATTTGCATCAATCACTTACAATTTGCAATACACATATTTAATTTCTATCCTGTCTTTACATCCCCCCCCTTTAATTTTGCATTATTATGTACACTTCCTTAAATTTTATATTTCCGTTTATTGTAATTCTTTTGTTTGGTTTCCTTCACTCTCACTTAAAGTTTGCATTAATTATCCTTTTGTATAATTTTATTCATAATCATTTTATATAAGTATTTTTCATCTACGTTTCTCATGTTAATTTCACAGTTCCTTGTAGTTCCTTGTATAATAGTAATTTTTTATATTAATCACCTTATACTACCAATCAGATGCGCTCACGCGTCAACAACATATTTCTGTATTTATAACCAATCATGTAATAGATAATTTTATATAGACTTCATGTTGTGTAATCATTGTTATTGATAAAGGGGCTAGCAAGCCTTTCAAATGTACCCTTGATAAAGCCTGGAATAAACGACGAAACCGGTCGGGAAATCTTGAGTTTTCTTCCGTTGTGTACTGTAAGGCCTCCATAAACTTCATGTTATCTATAGCTGAGTGAGTTTGACGCAGTGCCAGAGAATAAAGGTGGAGGATAACACTTATTTTGTTCTGAATATTCACATTCAGAAATTGCAAATTTCATCAAAAAGAGCCCGAGCAATGCTGGGCATATCGGCTAGTTCATAAAAAATCGAAAAATGGTCCTAGACACTTGAAATAAATTTTAAATTAAAGAACAAAATTCATGTTTTGTGACCAGTGATAAACTAAGCTTTTAACATGCGAGTTTGTATGTTAATTTGAGAAAACCAAAAAAAAAAAAAAAAATACCGGGAAATCCGGAAACATAAAATACCGGAAAATTGGATCCAGATAATCAAAAAATAAACTAAGCAGACAGTTGCTCTCGTTAATTGCCATTACCGTACCAAATTTCATTAATCTAGACGCATTTTTACTCGCGAAATACTGGAAAAATTGCGAGAAATCGTATTTTCTTATGAAGGGCCACAGTGGGGCAAAGGGGTAAAATATGAAAAAAGCAGAAATTAGTTTTTTGCCAACTATGTGAGCTATTCTTGGTCCAAAAATCTAAGTCCTACAGGAATTTACCACAGAGTGGGGTTGACTGGACGCGAACGTTAAATTTAGGCCTGTTTTGGGAATTTTTTGGATTTTTGCGCCCCTTTTCAGAATATTTATTTATTTATTTATTTATTTATTTATTTATTTATTTTTACATTACACTGATCCTAGTTCGGAGCCTGTATGGCCAGCAGCTGACGTTTGAGGTCTCCGGAGGGAATACTGTATTATTCATAATTTTCAAAATACAATATAGGTTGAAAGATTATAATAATAATAAAAGAGTATAATATAATACATTGCTGTTATAGAAAATTTAGGGTTATAAACAATTAAAATTCAAATAGTAAAAAGGGAATTCGTATTGGTAAGTGGATTGTTGGTTAAAAGGGAGTTTTTCAGTAATTTCTTGAAAGATGAGCTTGTAGGGGATGAGCGAACTTGTTCCGGTAAACTATTCCACCATTTAATGCCAGCATAAGAGACGCAACGTTGTTAGTAATTACTCCTAGTAGAAGGGAGTCTGAGTAAGTTTGTTAGTCGGGTAGAGTAGGGGGTATGTTTTGCGGGTGAGCTAATTCTAAAGGTTTAGTAAGAATTAGATGATGATGATTAATTTTGTAGACGAATGAGCATAGTTGAATGATATAGATTTGGTAGATAGTTGAGATGCCTAGTCGACTAAAATGATGTGAAACCGGATTGGGTAATCTGATGTTAAGTAAAGTTCTTAGGAACCATTTTTGTAAACGGAAAAAGGCAAAGGAGATTTGCATTTGTAGTGGAGCCCCAAAATTGAATCCAGTAGCACAGCGCCGAGTGATCAGGGAATTATAGAGGAGGATTAGAATATAGGGTGGAAGGAAGTGTAAATGTGGGGTCATTCCTTGTCTTTTGTTAAGTTTAGCTAGAAGGATATTGATGTGTAGATCCCAAGAGAGATCATGCGTTAACTGTATGCCTAAGCGTTTAAATGATAATGAGTGTGAGTTATAATAAATGGGTAATTCATTGGGAACATTTAATTTATTGCGTTGAAAGAAAACATGTATTTTGTTTTATTGAGGTTAAGGGTAAGCAGATTGGCTGAGTTCCAATGATATAGGGCGGATAAGGTTTGGTTAATAGTGGTGGTTAGATTGGTAGTATTGGAGTCAGCAAATAACAGAGTTGCGTCTCCGCATATAGGATTAAGTTTGGCGAAGTTAGTATTATGGCTAAATCATTGATGAAAAGGTTAAAGAGCAATGGAGAAAGGATAGAGCCCTGCGGAAGATTAAAGAAAGGGGAAATGATAGCCATTATGGTCGCCGTTTTTATAGATGGGAATAATTTTGGCTGTTTTGAGTGAGTTAGGAAAGGAATCTGTGGCAAGCGAGTGGAATTGTTAGACTTGTTCTTGCTGCTATTATAACGTCAGAAGGAAAACCTAATGGATCAGGTGAAGTTGAAGATTTTAGTTGCAGAATTATTTTAGAGACTTCTTCGGGTGTCGAGGGAGTGGCAAAGAAGGAAAGTGAGGGCGTTGCGATATTGAATGGGTAAGGATGAGGGGGGATCCGGGATTGGAGGGGAGTGGGCAGAAGAGTTTTAACGAACTCAGTTAATAACGTTGGAGTTAAATTTCGAGAGTCTGGGAAAGGAGAGTGCGATGACTGGGAGCTTGATAGAAGATTGTTTATCGTTTTCCATTTTACCTTGTTTGAATGTATTTCATTAAATAATTGTGCGAAGTAGTTACGTTTGGCAGTTTTTATGATGTTTCGTAACAAATTAGAGAATGTACGAAATGCTTTCTTGGTGCGCGGGTTGGGATTGCGGCGATACTTGTGATATAGGGCCACTTGACGAAAAATATAGGAATTTAGCTATGGTTTATGGAATGGCTTGTCCTTTGTTTGAGGGGTGGAAGTGATAAAAGGGAAGTAACGGTTACAGCCAAGGCGGAAATGTGAACAGAATATTTCAAAAAGTGAATTGATTTCATAGGAGTTACCCAAAATTTCAGTCCAGTTAATGAGAGTGAGGAATGACTGAAAGATTGCAAACGGTGGGGAATGACTAATCTATGCATAGTTGGTGCCGGGGGATTGGCAGGAGCTAAGGAAGAGTTGTGGATATAAAAAATTGGAAGATGATCGGATATCGGTAAATTAAGTGTGCCACTGGAGTAACCGTCAATATGACTAGTGAAGCACTGGTCGATTGTAGAAATAGAGTTATGTGCTGTTGAATAGTGTGTGTAGGAAGTTATTGTAGAGTTTAATCCGCTTTGGAGTATTAGATCTGTTAGTGATTTTAGACTGGGGGATTATTTGTGGAAATCGATATTGAAATCACCTAATAAAATAATAGTTTTCTTTCTCAGTTGAAGGTCTAAAAGCAAGGATGATAGATAAGAAATAAATAGGTGAAATTGACCAATGGGTGGACGGCAGACAGTAATAATGTGATATTTATTATTGATAAGAGCAGTAAGTTTTCCGTAGTCATCTGAAGCTATTGTGTATTCAGCAAGGACTGCATAGTGAAAAGAATCTATATATAAAGAAGGATGTTTGTTTGTTTGTTTGTGGATTTGTTTGTTTGTTTGTTTGTGGATTTGTTTGTTTGTTTGTTTGTTTGTTTTTTATACAAATCTACAGTTTTATTCCGATATTGATAAAATTTCGCATACATGACCTTCAAAGCATGAGGAAGGTCACTGTCTACCTCAGATTTCGAAAAAATAATTATTGATAAAAATCGATAATCATGGTTATGGCAGGGCATATTAATGAGAAATATCTCATGACCAACAATGCAAGACAAAGTTTTTGCAACAATAAGTATCATCAATGGTATCAACACGCAATTCACAAACACTCTGCACGGACCAACAATGCAAATAAAAGTTTGTGCAACAATAGGTATCAACAATGGTGTCAACAGGCAATGCACCAACACTATGCAAGGATCAACAATATGTGTCTCATGACCAACAATGCAAGGCAAAGTTTGGCAATATAGAATTCAATGCAATTCCTATTATTCAGGCTTTTCTTAGAAAAGAGAATTCTTAGTACTTAACAATTTCTTGAAAATCTTTAAAAATGATCAGTAACTGGAGTTAATGTGTTAGCAGACTATTGAGAAAGAGTGAAAGACGATAGAGGAAGCACTCTTCTAGCTCCGTGCTGTATTGAGCAAATGGTAAGCAAGTAAATAAAAGAATCGGCGACCGCTAGACTACACAAAGTGATGAATGGCCAATTTTTGCTTCAAGACATCGAAAGAAGAAAGGAAATTGCAACAACATCAAGTGTTCATCTAAAGTAAGATTACGTGAGTAAAAAATCATTTAGACTAGAAAGCATCCTTGAAGAGACCCATCCATTGTGAGCCTTTAAAAAATTATTTTTCGGTAAATCAAGTCCTCGTATATCACCTAGAATGGATTTTTTTATGAAGAGGTAAATTCCTGTCTTTCACATTTTTTTTAGAATGGATAGTCCCGTCGCTCTATATTGTAGTGATTGAGTTATTATTTAACCAATTTTGAGGTTTTAATTTAGCTTTTTGAGGTTGGCCATTCATCACTTTGTGCAGTCTAGCGGTCGCCGATTCTTCTATTTACTTGCTTCCCATTTGCTCAATACATCACGGAGCTAAAGGAGTGCTTCCTCTGTCGTCTTTCCACTCTTTCTCAATAGTCTGCTAACTCATTAACTCCAGTTACTGATCATTTTTAAAGATTTTCAAGAAATTGTTAAGTACTAAGAATTCTCTTTTCTAAGAAAAGCCTGAATAACAGGAATTCTATGCATTGTTACAAATTGAAACTTATCCATATTGCATTATCATTTTATGTTCATTGTTATAATTCTTGGAAAGGTTGCTTTAACATTACATCATCATTCTGTGCTCAATGTTATTGGTGAATTGCGCGTTGATACCATTGTTGATGCGAACACGATGAGCCTATTGTTGCACAAACTTTGCCTTGCATTGTTGGTCATGAGATATATATTGTTGGTCCATGCATTGTGTTTGTGAATTGCGTGCTGATACCATTGTTGATACCTATTGTTGTACAAGCTTTGCCTTGCATTGTTGGTCATGAGATATTTCTCATTAATATGCCTTGCCATAACCATGAATATTGATTTTTTATCGATATTTATTATTTTTCCGAAATCTGAGGTAGACCTTCCTCATGCTTTGAAAGTCATGTATGCGAAATTTTATCAAGATCGGAATAAAACTGTAGATTTGTATAAAAAACGTACACACAAACATCCTTCTTTATAT
>JAHWFO010003149.1:0-12350 GCA_023313115.1 Rhysida immarginata
TCATGTGGGTATAATTCTTCAAGGAATTATTTTAGTACATGTCTTTTTATAATTTTTTCCTTATTGTTATTTGGAGAAACCGGCTACGTATACCCAGACCACTATTTATGTTACACTCTGCATATTCTTATGAAAAAGATATAAAATTATAACAAATGTAGACTACTTAAAATTTGTATAATTTAATTATGGGACTTTATCAACATCAGTGGATTCAAGAGTGCCTGTTTAAATGGGTTTTAAAATGGAGAAGAACCAACATATCCACTTTTTGGTAATAAAATATAAATTATTCTATATTTAAACATATTATAAAATAAAAATTAGATAAAGTTTGTTGATAATTACGTTATACATATAAATCGGGGATTCTCAACCTGGGGTACTCGCCTCTCCCCCTCCCTGTGGGTGCGAAAAACCATTCTTGAAAGTGCAAAGAAAAGTTATTTTAATTAATAATGATTAATCCTTTCTGTCCTGATGATTCCAAATGGAATCACTAATTTCTCTTGTCTTTTGTACTTAGAATAGGAATGTAAAGGTTCATTAATAAATTTTTTGGAGTGCAAAGTACAAAAAACATTGCGAGACCTTTAACGTTCAAGGAAAATAAGGTAAACAGAAGGACCCTGGGTCTTTGCAGAATTGATGCGAGAATGTTTTGGAAAGTGATCTTGATTTTTTTCCCTGAGCTACTATCAAGTTGATTGAAAAATACATGAGGACGGAGGGCACTCTCGAAGGCGAAAGAAAAGCGGAGGTGCCTTTTTCGAGTGTCAAAAAATAGGGAATGCGAATTTTCCTCTCGCCACTTGTTTACATTGCCACTTGAGTCACACGTCGACTCGGCACGAAGTGAAGTTGTTTCTAGGTTCACCCCAACACTTTACTTTCCCTCCTCCACGATATAGTCAGGGCCCCTTGACGTCACAAAGTTGAATCTCTCTTTATGATCCCCAGAAGATGCAGAATCAGGTTATTTAGTCGGTAGCTTAGGGCGCCAAAGACAAGAACAGGAGGACTCCCGAGAATCATTAAATGTAGTTAGATTCCCGAACTGTAAAGGCAGACGAGACGACGGATCAGATCTCGCTTCTCATCTCGAGAGTGTAAGGTAAGAATCACCTCTGACCAAATCGTTGTATAGGAATAGTTAGTTTTATATCGCATTGCTATTACTAATTAGTAATCTCCTGATTGAATGCACTCTGTCTGAATATACAAAATTTAACTTCACTGGACGAAATAGAATCATGGAGCTACAGAAATCATTTCTTATTACTATTTATCGAATTAAAAACGAACAAAAATAAAGATTTCTTTATAAATTACTTACTTATAAAGTTCAAGTTTCCTGGAAAGTACATTTAGTTTGCTAATGCTTTGGAGACATCGTTTAAAAACTTTAGGGATAAACAACAAATAAACAAAATAATATTAATTAACGTGGATTCCCAAACGTATTCGCCAAATATTATTAAAAATTCCTCCATATTTAAATCTATAATTAAGTCGTTATGAGTTCTTTGATATAGTATTACATGCTACATTTTAGCATTGAAGGTTTCTAAGGGGATATCATTTGGTGACATTAGAACAACTGCCATTGTACCGATTTCGACAATCTTCGAACCGACCCGTGAGATGATCCATATTTATTGATTGGCATAAAAAGAATTTGAAAATCTTTCATACGCTTCGAGAAAATTAATTTATAGACCGACAAACAGACAGACAGTTCCTCCCCAGTAAACGCAGAAATGCTGATTACGAGAACGGATGTAGCGTTACTGGTCCAGCTTTTAATTGTTAATACTAAAAAGGTTCTACCATAACATTAGAAGTATTTTCGAAGAATAATTATTTGCACGTTGGTCTATTCGGTATACAAGTATAACAGCGATTACTCTATATAACGAATGAATACTTTTTTAATATGAATTTAAGGACATTTGCTTATTTTTTATTTTTTTACTCGTATTATCTAATAGATTCTAATTTAAGCTGTTGAGTATGTGCAAATCCGTGTTTATACTGAGTTTTCTTAACAATGACAAAATAGCATCGAAGTGAAAACTATGAAATTAAATTCAGTTTGTTATGAATATGTATGTGCTACAAATACTCATGTTCCAAGGCTCTGCATACTTTAGAAGCTGCTAATCTATTGATGTTTAATCACAGCTTCTCTAAAATTTCTTCCGAACAACTGATCAATTAATGTATTTTGCGAGTGTTTCTATTTAAATTAATAAAAGGATACGGAAAAAACAAGAATTCAGAGAGAGTACGGTTAAACTCTCTCCAAATTTTATTCTCTTAACTTTTCGAATTTTGCAACATTCTTATATAATTTTATATATAATTTCTGAAACTGCAATAATTTCTCATATGTAGTTGCAGGGGTGCTTATTATCACGAATTGGACAAAAATGCTAAACCAATTGTTAAAAAGAGCTAAAAAATGTTAGGCCTATTGTAAAAAAAGGCTAAAAAATAAAAGGCAAAAAGATTAAAAGGGCTGATGAACAGTGGGCCGAATTTAAAAAAAGGCTAAAATAGGCCTATTGTTAAAAAGGCTGAAAAAAATTAGGCCTAGAGTTAAAAAAAGGGCTGAAAAAGGTTAGGCCTACAGTAGCAAAGGGCTAAAAAATGTTAGGCCTATTGCTAAAACTGGTGGAAAAAGTTATGCCTAAAGAAAAAAGGCCTAAAGAAGTATTAACACTAGACCTATTGTTAAAAAGGGCTAAAAAAAATTAGCCCTGTTGTTTAAAATGGCTAATAAATGTTAGGCTTAAAGGGGAAAAAAGGGCTAATTAATGCTGGGCCTATTTTAAAAATGGCTAAAAAAGGTTAGGCCTAATGTTAAAAATGGCTTAAAAAATTAGGCCTATTGAAAGAAATGGCTAATAAAGGTTAGGCCCACTGTTATGTATGGTTAAAAGGTTAGGCCTATTATTGAAAATGGCTAATAAAAGTTAGGCCTGTTGTTAAAAAAATGGCTGAATAATGTTAGGCCTGTAGTAAAAAAAATAGGCCTGTTGTTTAAAATGGCTAATTAATGCTCGGGCTTTTGTTAAAAATGGCTTAAAAATGTTATGACTGTTGTCATCAGAAGGAAGTTAAAATTAGGCCTAAAGCAGATAGTCCAAAGCTAATTACTCTTCAGCCTAATGTTAACAATAGGTAATTTCAGTTAGGCCAACTGTTAAAAACATATAATTGATGTTAGGCCTATTATTGTTTCCAGCTAAAAAATGTTAGAGACATTGAAAACAAAAACTTAAAAAGGAAAGTGCTGTTGTTTTCAACAAAAAAGGCTAGGCCTTTTGAAAACACTAGCTAATTGAAGAAAGGCCTATAATTATAAAAAAAAAAAAAAATTACTGTTAGTATTGTTAACATCTGTTGAAATCTTATTTTTGTTGGAAACGGCCTGAAGAGCTCTAAAAGCTCTAAAAGTTGAAAACGCGAGAAACTATGACAAACAAAAAGGAACGAGTGAAGGATTCGAACGAAAACGAAAATTTACTTGCGGTATACGTCATTGCTGAAAAAAAAAGGAAACAATAAACAATTTTCTAACCTTTTTTCATGGGTTCATTTTCACTGAATGTTCACATTCAGAAATTGCAAAAATTCATCGAAAAGGAGCCCGAGCAACGCCGGGTATTTCAGCTAGTATACACTAAAAACTGGTATAAGCCTCTTGGGTCTCGACAGAGGCCTTGAGTCCCCAATCACAAATCAAGCTATAACTTTTGAACCAGAAGCCCAGAAACCTGAATTCTTGCATATTAATGGTGTGTTATTGAAACCAGAAATTGATCATTTCTTTTAATGATGCATAAAACATAATATAAAAATTAAAATATAAATGTAATGGTAAATATTTATTTCCAAATATAAAAGTTTAAACTCGTATTTTCAACAAAATATAATAAATTTTCCAAATATTCAAAATTGTAGATAATTATTCAATTATGTAAAGCCACGATTAATTTTATCCCGATTTTTTGGCCATTAAATTCGATAAAGCAGCTAAAGAGAAAATTTCATGAAAACACTTCACTAGCATTGGAGTTCTTTCAGCGAATACTTCACTCCGACTCATCCATCCCTCTATCTACCCACACACAATCGACGGCAAAAAAAAAAAAAGTACTGCGATCGCTTCATCATTGTTAGGGTTCCGCACTAATAAGCAACGATGCCATAAAAAATGATTGGCACGCAAAAAATTTTTCTCTTCCCGTGTTTATTTTGGCAAGCACAGCTAAAGCAGGAAGGCTGGCGACTCGCTCTTGCGCCCTTTCGTCACCAGTCCATGGCGTCTTTACCTCCTTTACTCTTCTGCGTCATTTTCTTGCTCTCTGTAGTTGGTTAACTGCAATGCATGTGAGTAAAATGTCGAATTAATTGGTTTTTGATGGCAAAACTCTTTAGAGATGGCATCGATAATGGATGGTTTCAACAAAGCACTTGAAATTTGAAACTCCTCGTAATCTGTAGATTAATTCATTAATTCATGAAAACAATCTTGTATGTTTAGCTATATCTCAAAAGATTGCTTTCTAATGAATGCACACATCATCAGTCTCGAACATAGTCAGGTAAATACAGAAAATGTTCTTTGAATGCTTCTCATTTTAATTTACATGATTAACTTTTTGTTATATATAACATTTAAACACAATCTTTGAATGTGGAGTTTTATTAATATATGTATTAGCAAACTATTATGATTATATAAATTTCAGTAGAATTTATGACAAATTGTTGCTTATAACTCTCGCAAATATATGACAAAGTTAATAATTTAGAGAGGGACTTCACAGTGAATTCAATAGCCAGGAGTTAAGTGAGGAGTTTACTTTGCGCAGTTTCGAAATTTAAAGTTAAGATGACAACTAATTTTTTCCTTGAAAACAGAACAAATTTTGTCTATATCATTTTAATGAGTTGTTTTATAATTAAATAGATGTGCCAATGTTAGTGTCTCACGTTTTAATCTCCAAATACTATTGAAATATGTCTAAAAAAACTTGTTTGGGACAAATTTACTGTCTCTAATATAGAGTTAATAATCTAATAAAAATATAAATCCCCATTAAATAAAATAAGTTAACCTAGAAATTACTTATTTGAAAACGTTTACCAAAAGAAAAATTAATAATGTCTTCCTTTCTCTTCAAAAACATTATTTAGATGTATCAAGTTAAAGGCCTCACCCAGTTTATATAAGGAAAAAAATCTACTCAGTCTATAATTATACACATGACAGCGCATGTAAAGCTTTGGGATTAATCTTCAAATGATAGCAAACTTTGTTCATCTCAGCAAAAAGAAAAAAAAAAACAAAACTCTCCAATGCGTAATTTTGGTTGAGTCGATTATTTTGCTCACACACGTTTTCATAATGTATCTACATTATAAATTTTTATAATTTGATAATTAATAATTAATCTAATATTTATCAGATTAAGATGTGAGATTATTTTTTTTTACTTAAAATCAATCTTTACAAAAAATATTCCGACTGTTTTTCTCTAAACTTAATAAGGCAAAAGAACAAGTTCCATAATCATAAAAGATCACCATCTCGTTCGTTCCCATCCTGGTACTTATTATAAAACCGGTCCTTTAGATATTAATTAACATTCGTAATATTTATTAATTACAAGAGTCAAGGACAAACTCTGAATAACGTTGCGTTGTATCTGAAAAGCGGTTTCTTACACGTTGCCATGTCAAGAGTGAGGACACCGGACACAATTCAAACAATTTTCAGAAAGAATGACTAACAAATTCCTTGTGAATAATATCGTGTATTCAGGAATAGTGAATAAAACAGGCAACCAAAATGCCCAGGACCGATCGGATTTTATAGAATTAAAATTAAAGCTTTTGATTATTAGAGAAACTTTTCGTTGTCAGGGTTACGTATGGTTGTTAAGGAAACCTCTGGTTGCTAAGGTAAGGCATAGTTCTAAAGAAATTGTGTAGTTCTAAATGAATAAAATTTAAATATCAAAAGGTTAAATGTATATTGCAGTAATACTTCCCATAATGAACAAAGAAACGTTCTTTAATATGTAAGCATTCCTATCTAATATTAAACGAAGTGAGGGTCAATTATTAAATCCGTTTGTAATATGACGTTACCGCTATCGGAGAAACCGTAGCTTTAGCGTCTATTATTTCTTCATAATCTATTGATAAAGAGCTTCTACGATTAACAACTACTGCTGAAGCAAACTATTACCTTCTGGATATTAGGTAAATTAGCTATTCATAATGTTAGGCCTAAGTAATCAGTTATTGATAGTAGCCCTATAACAATTAGCTATTAATAACAATAAGCTTAACAACTCGTTGCGACTTATTTCAGAAATTACACGCTAGATCTTAGCAATGAAAATTTCCAATGTTACCAAAATTGACATACCATTGAACCAATTTCGACTATGGTTAACTTCTCGTTCTATTCATTCTTGATACGTAAATACAAATTATTTGATATATTGCATGCCATATCTTAACACTGAAAGTTTCCAATGATACCACAATGGTCCATAATGGTACCATTAAAACGCGTACCATTGAACAAATTTCAACTGATTTTGACCACCAAGAAAGACTATAACACTGATCAACGCATAGGCCATTTATACTTGGAATTGTATTGGGAAAAACTTGGTCCTCTCTGTTATTTGTAACCTTTTGACCAACAAAAAACTCAGTTATTGATGAAAATAGGAAAGAAAATTCCACAGCCTGGGTTCTTTCCTATTTTCATCAATAATTTAAACATCTGAGGTTTGGAATGAAAAAAACCCTCTTAAGATCATTCAATTATTATTCTTCAAAAAACTCAGCCTGTCGTTTTGCATAATTTGTCGAATGACGTTCGAACGCTAGAGCACCAACAGACAGGGCTATGATGCAAAGAGGCGGCCGCATCAGGCGGCACCGTAAGGGAGCGGCATAAGTATAGCAATGTAGAGACTTTTCCATACTATAGTATTTTTCATAAAAGAAGACCAACGAAATGAACCAATCAGAATTGGCTACTTATCGCTTAGTTATTCCGTTCATTCATTGCTCCACGCTCTCGCGCTTCAGAGCTAAACACATTTCAATAAATTTTCCTTTACATAGAGTAGATTAAATATTTGTAAACTCTTTCTAATTTGTTTACTTAAAAATATCACGATGTGGGAGTTTACAAACAATTAGAGTTAGCATTAAAACATTAAGAATTAGCTCTCTAACGTCAGGAGAAAGCAATGAATCAACAGTACTTGCATGTGATTGGTTTCCACTTTGACCCGAACAAAGATCAACGGTCTTCTTTTATGGAAAAATACTATAGCGCCAACTGTTGAGCGTGAATAACGGCAGACAGCTAATCTCGGGTTGCGAGATGCGATTCATGAAGCACTCTACAGCTGGCGCTAATATCGCGAAAGTCTATATTAACAACGTTTTGAGAGAGTCCTCAGATCATACATTTTATCTAGGTTCTATCCACCTTTTTACTTTCGATTTCACGGGCGCGGCCATCTTCGAATGCGTCCGCCATTACAACATGCCTCTGAGCGTAGCCATCGTATATGTTTACACCATCGATCTATATTAACTAACTGGATGCACCACTCCCATTGACTGTGTGGCAGGCAAGTGAAGCCTTATAATCGACTACTTTTGCCCAGTAGGAAGTGCATCGCATCGATGTTAGTTAATATACGTACATCGACGGAGCAACGCGTCTTTTAAACAAGCATTAAACAGTTCAACCACATGTTTAGAGTTAGATTTTCGGTCGTTTGATTCATCGATTTATATAGACCTTGCCTGACGAAAAAATCGCCACAAGAGGGAGACGGGTCGGTCAGCAAAAAGACTTCCGGTTTTACCAGATACTCAGCATAGCGTCCGAGCTAATTCGAGAGCGATTTAAATTTAAGAAATGCCAAATAGTTGTGCAACAGTGCATTAGAAAAATTAATGGGAAAAATACGGCATGGAAAAATTAATTAGCCGATTCTTTTCTGTATTTTCTACCTCTTTATGAAACGGAAGACGATGGGATCAATTTGTTTTATTTCCTTGGTTAACAAATGTTGCACAAACTGTTCTAATACAAATTTTCTGTCTGAGATTCGGTTCTTTCGATTTTCACAACGCCAACATGGATGGATCAATGCCGTAGATCAAAATAACTGGGTGCAAATTATTTATTTACTAGAATTCCATCTGTCACCCATCTAGAATTCCGTACAGGTTGAAGGGTAAAGAAACGAAAGTGGAGCATCAATGGTTTTCAAAACTTAATATTCAGCAACAATATACAGGGTGATTACAAAAGAACTTCACACTTTTAAAAATTTATTACATCAAAGCTTTTCAGAATATAGACACACCACATACGGATTCTTAAAGAAAAACTCTTGAAGTTTATTGTGACACGGTTAAGTGGACTGACCAAGAGAATTTTTTTTTTCAGTTTATTTATTTAATTAATAACAATGACTGAGTATAGTCTTAAACCGCAACAGTCCCTGGATTCGGACGGATTGTTGTAACTTTGTTGGCTTCGGACGGACCGACGGGCGGATAAGAGAATTATTTTTTTTTTTTGCCTCACCATCAGAGCATCCCCCCTCCCTTGAAAGAAAGAGCTCTCGAGAAAAAAGATTTTTTTTCCACTCAAGAGGAAAAATAAAAAAAATAAAAGAATAAAAAAAGAGAAGATTTTATTCTAGTGATATGATATTTTCTATGTAATAAAAATGTTCATTCCATCTTAGAATAATTTCTATTATCCATTTTAAACTTAAGAGAGAAGATTTTTTTTTCTCTTTTTTAGCTCTACAAGCCAGTAATAAAGGCTTGGATAATTGAAGGAAGACTGAGGAAGATTATTCCTCATCTAAATTTAACCACAAAAAGTAAGGTATAAACGATGTTCTGTATCGTATATTACAGTCATTCATTAAGTGGCCTACCCCTGCCAAAGGAATTTGCCTAAAAATTTTCAGAAACCAAAATATAAAAATATAAAATGCATTATCGAGTGCTCTGAAGTGTAGATTCCTTGTCTCCTTTTGTAACGATAAAATTGAGGCAGGAATCTCCTTGTCTCCTTGTCTGCCTGTACTACATAGAGGCAGGAGCAGGCTAGTATAGAGCTGAGAAGCTCACAACAGGAAGCACTGTTGCTCGCGGAAGTGCTCGTCTGCTTATTTTCAAAATGGCGGTTTGTTTACTATTGGGCAAGGTCTATAGTTAAAATACATGGATGGTTTTATTTAAAAAATTAGCTAAAAATGGTGCAATTATTTTCAGCCTGTTCAGCTTATTTATTTATTTAGTAGCATTCCGGATGGAATAAATTGCATTTAGGATAATAAATTAGAGAAAGTGTAGTTCATAATTGGGAAAATATAGGTTACAATATAAATATTTAATAGGAGTTCGGAATCGTTTACTTGCTCTTCAGTAAAACTCTAAGTCTTAATCCAATTGTCCTTTAATATAATGTTCTGTAATTATTGATAATAGGGTAAACTGGTTGGTGATGGCTAATAATTACACTATTTTAATGACACCATTATGATACCAAAAAAAAAATCTTCGATGCTAAGATATGCCACGTAATTTATCAAACTACATATAACGGCATGCCATGAACGAATATAAAAGAGTGATTATTAAGTGCAAAGATGGTTGAATTACATTCAGTGGAACATATGGCAATGCTGCTTTGATGTCGTATTGATGATGGTAGTTCGTTCCATAAATAAATGGCATTGTAGGGGAAATGGTTGGAAAGATATTTGGATACCATTATTGGACTTTCGAATTTGTATCGACGTGTGATCCGGTAATCGGTATTACGAATATACCAATCTCTAATGAATTCTGCGGGATGACCTTTTAGATGTAAAGCATTTGTCAATTCAGTAATAAGTCCAATGTTTGGTAGAGTAGAGCGATGATAATAACTGCAAATTCGGGTAATTGAAGTAGTTTTGCTTAATTTGAATGCTCTACGTAGGATTTGATTATAAGGCGAAGTACACCATCTTGTGGTTGTACAAATAGGCGAAGCAAAGAAAACCTCTATTCGCCATAAATTACACAAACAAATTTGATTTAATCATGTAAAAAGCTCAATAACTTGGACAGGTTAAAGATACATATTAATCAATAACTGCTTTGCTTTTCTTTGATAACTTTTCCCTTAATAAATATTTCATATATTCTAAAATAAATTTTTTTTTAATATTTTAATTACTGATTAAAATTTTCGCATTTCCACAAGAATAAATTCAATAATCATCGAAGAAATTAGCTAGTTTGCCACGTTAGCATATAGAAACCAGCGATCTTTTGCCCTTCCTCCTTGGAAGAAGTAGTCGAATATTAAGCTTCACTCAACTCCCATAGAGTGGTGCATCCAGTTAGTTAATATAGATCGATGGTTTACACATACGGTGGCTACGTTCTGAGCTCTCGGGTCTTCTGATTCCTCTCATGCACTCTTAAATTTTAGCATTACTGCCTATAATGTCGCATCCTTAATTAAAGATACCTAAAAATCGGATAATGTGTACAACATTCCTGCTCTAATTTTAATATTTGGCGGCAAGTGATGAACATGAGTTACATGTTTATGTCGAGTTGCGATTGCATTATTAGTGTATTGTCAACGCAGCATGATGGTAAAAAAAAAAAAAAAAACTTATAAACAAAAAAAAAAGAGATAAAATTAGACGGCATTTGTAAAAATGTCTTTATTTGTTTACTTTAAAACCTATTTATAATTTTATTTCAGATTATGAACATAAATTAATTCTTCAGAAAGTGCGATGTGAAGTGGCCACCTGTTTCATATTTCGACATTTACAATTATTTTATTGAATCAAATGTGTTTATCGGCCTCGGTGGCTCAGTGGTTACGTTCGATCCCGGCCGATCCCGGTTCGATCTCGGCCGAGGACGACGAGGATTTTTCAGGGGGAAATCCTGAGATCACGCACTTCTACCAACATATTGCTTCGATGCTCAATTAGATTCTCCCTCTCTCCATTTTCTAAGGAGTTTTTGAGCGTTTGAATAGACAACAATTGCACAGTACGAACCCATACTGAATTAAACATCAAATTGTAAAGCAAATACAAAAGAAGAACCAAGCCAAGGCACTGAGCTATGGCATGGTCTTCATTCATCCATGGCTGTGGTCGTGTTATAATGGCGGACGCACAGTGAGATATCTGGCGGATTCAGATGACAACATCAGACTTACAAAAGGTGGATTGATTCTGCCTAAGCCATACAGTATATTTTCTTATTTTCTGACACGTAATTATTTTGTATATAATACAAGGGGTGTTTGAAAACTTCTCGGCCCTACCCATAGATGGTGCTTTAATCCTTCGTTTTATGACGTCATTCTAAATCTTTTGCTAAAAATAATTCTTTACATTTTTAGAGATTTTAAAAGACCTTGTAGTAATAAAAATGAGATTAAACTATATATTTCATGAGGAAATTTACATTTGAATAGTGGAGTTGTCTCTTCTTGAAGCTGTTACATGTAATGTTTACCCTGGATCCTCCACTTTTAGAGTACAAAGCGTTGGATATAAAATAATGGCAGCACTGCTGCTACATCAGTCAAATGAGTCTTTGGGCTGACCTTGGGCTGTTGTGGAGTTGAAAACGATATTTAGTTAAATATCTCGGACCTTAAGGTACAGTCATCAACAGGAAATAATCCACACGAGTTTAATATCGTACTTAATATTACATTTCATGCTAATGTGTTGTTTTAATAGTTTTTTTAATTATAATTATTTAAATTTAATAATCTTAATAATGTTAACTCTAAATGTAATATTAAATTATTGAAAATAAATTAATGTTGAAACGGTAAAACTTAGAGTAAATTTTGCCATTACTATTCATCCAACCCTTGTATTACTGGTAAACATTTTTGAATCGTAGAGTACTATTACAAAAATTGTGAGAGTAAATTAATAAGTCTTAATAAATTTTTTAAGTAAATGAATGAAGACAATATTTTTATCAAAGGTATCAAATAGTAATTATGAAAGGATAATAATGTTCAAAATGTATATATGAATTAATGAGTATAATCAATAATTGCTAAACAAAATCCAAAATGCATAAGAGATTACAACATTAAATACAAGCAACGTTTTTTCGCAATCCCCATCCCCATTTTCCGATTCTTCACATTCACACGTTCATCATCGCAACTATGTTCGCAACTTTCAATGAGAGTGATGCCATTGGAAACGTTTTATTGCTTGCCAATT
>JAHWFO010003150.1:2451-24710 GCA_023313115.1 Rhysida immarginata
ACACTGACGCCACGTTTCGGGATCTGTGACGTCAGAAGTCTCTGAGAGGTGCGAAGGAGTTTCGAAATCGTGACGTCATACATTGGACGCTATCGCAGGCGCCGCTATCAGTAAATTGTCAGGGCAGTGCAGGCACCGCTGGCAGTTCTCCCGCTTCCCTGGTCAGGGCATCGCAGTGGATTAGGCCTACAATGGACTACGAATCTGAAAACAAGACCGACAGTGACAGCTATGTACAAGGGCTGTTAGCAGAATTAAATGCTACGGAAACTTCTGCGATATACAGCCCTATGTATTAAACCGTGAAACGGGATCTTCTGCCTGCCGTGCCGGCGTGTACAAGCCTACAGATAAGCCTACTTCCTCATTCTTTTGGATTGGCCTCGGTGGCTGAGCGGTTGCGTGATCGCCTCTGATCCCGGCCGAGGACGACAAGGATTTTTCAGGGGGAAATCCTGAAATCACGTACTTCCTTCGGAAGGAAAGTAAAGCCGTTGGTCCCGTGCAGTCGTTTGCCGGCTGCACGTTAAAGAACCCTTGCCCCTATAATGCCGTCCTGAAATGACCATAGCAGTTGAAAAGGACGTTAATACCAAACAAACCAAACCAAACCCAGTTCAGTGCTATTGCGGTCGTTGTTCTTGAAGAATGCCAGGCCCATTTAGAGTTGGAAGAGCATCTAGTTCCACCTTATATTTGATCTAGTTTCAGCGATTTTCTTGTTTGAATTCATACTGAATTTACAACAGCGGATGCGTAGACATAGCAAGACGCTTCGAAATGGAGTTGCTTGGAGTTGGATACCAGTTCCCTCGCTGTCAAAAACTACTAATCCACTGTTTTTTAATCGATTCTGATTGTGGAAATCTCTGAAACGTGAAATTTCTATCTGACCGTCTATTCTCACATCCAAACAGAGAACAAATTGAAGGTATTCCCACATAAAACAGGTTAGCAAAATCGTACGATATGTAGAATCGTTCTAAGCGACTAGAATCTTGGCGACGAAATTCCCCGAGGTTCTCGCGGCAGGAAATGACAGCTTGTTCCGTCGTGCTCTCTGGAGAAAGGAATGGAAGATCCCTCGCAAATTTTCAATTTTTAGAGGCATTTAACTTAATAAAATATTAGGAAACATCGAAAAATTTTGAATGATATATACTCTATTAATCTGGATTAATGTTATGATACAAAAAAAAATAAAATCGATTTAACCTTTAAAGATATTCTCTTCGAACTACTATCTGGAGGGACCGTGAACCCATTATAATTCCAACAACATCAAGGAAAAAAATCAGTATGGCATTGGTGGAGTTTATGTTTGAGGAGGCATCGTGCTGAACGACGCACAGAGCTCCACATCTCTGACAGAGGTATTTTTAATGCTGAGACGAAATACTGGAAGGTCATGTTAGAGGTTTCAAAGGTGTCGTGCGTTTAGATTTTATTCTCATTGACGATAATGCACGTCAATTAGAGCTCTGCTTTAAGTGAGAATACCCAACGCATGCTAGTAAGATCTCTGGATATGAACCCCAATTGAGCATGCGTGGGATACAAGAGGGAGATGAATTGCATTCCGTCAGCCTCCAATAATGGCCATCCCCGAGCTTAAAACTGCTCTTGATTTAAAGCATGGAACCCAGATGTACAGCTGTGTGGCCGCTAGGGGTGACCATTCCCCCTAATAACAACATTCCTTCTAATAAAAACCAGGTTCTCTTTTCTCTGTTCTCATAAACCTTTTTTTAATTGAAAGATATTGTCTTATTTTTGCGGCGTTGCACACACACATACAATTTTTCCCTCATTCTGGATGTTGATTTATGAAATAATTACAGGGTCGGGACACATTAATATGACCACCTCTCCTCGAACATGTTGGAACGTCCCATGGTATGCAGATGAAATATCATTGCATATCATTAAAAGCTGACAACAGCAGACGTGTAGTAGCATCCGTTAACACAGCAATCCTCGCCGTCATGGGCAGAGCAAGTGACCTGTCGGGCAAGGGGGGGGGGGCAGCATTTCAAAAACGGCCACCTTTATGAACTGCTCTAGGAGTGCCGTTATGAAGGTGTACCGCGACTGGACGAATCAGACAGTTTCGAACAACCGAAGAGGTAACTGTGGGGCCCCACGGGCCATCGATCCTAGAGGCGAGCGTCGGTTACGACGCCTGGCCAAAGACCAATCGGCGTGCCACTGTTGAGCAACTGACACAGCAAATGAACAGTGGGGCCACTAGGCGTGTCAGCACCAAGACAGTACAACGACCCCTCTTGAGGTTGGGACTCTGGAGCAGGCGTATGGTAACAGCACCCATGTTGACGCCTGTGCATCGCCGAAAACGCCTCCAATTCGCAATGGACTATCACCATTGGACCTCGGCCGAGTGGCAAAGGGTTGCTTTCTTTAACGAGTCGCGGTGTCTGGTGAGCAGAGTGGACGGACGATGGAGAATTCGCCGGGAAGCATCATGCCCAATGCAATGCCATTTTAACTGCGCATGTGCAAGTGTTATCAGAATGCTCTTTACATAATTTATTAGCCAAATATATAGAGCTCCTCTTATAAAAAGCGCAAGCAAATTTCAGTAAGATACTGCCAACAGAATGAGTTCACTTTCAGTTGCTCTCAAAAATAAACAAAACGATAAGGGGTTTTCTCCAAATTTTTATTTTTCGACCGGACACCAGTATCAACTACGTTGATGTGAAGGCACATTGACTTTCAGCTACAACGCAATTCAAGCATCATTTTTTACAGGGTGATCCCAAACGTTATATTTCTGGTTCACTTTGTCGTTGGCCCCTTATTTGCCTTCTGGACCAAACCTTCAGATTGGATCGATTAATTGTCTTTCAGGTCTTTTGATTCACATCTAGTTTTCAGCATGAAAACTAACCCTTTTTATGTACTGTAGCTTGTCCAGAACCGGAGCGTTACAGAAAGTTTTTTATCGATATATAAAAACTGAGGTTTTATAGAATCAAATACTGAAGTCAGAAAAATAAAGGAAGTTGATATTCTTGGAATAAATGTATAGGTTCTTTCATAAGAGTTGAAAAGAAGATTTACGATAATATTACGGAAATATGGAAGAGCACGAACATGGATCCCGCTCAACAGAATAAGTTGATTGTCACGTTGTACATGCGTCGGTTCATACCGCATCTACTTAATGTTATGGTCATTGAAGAATTGAATGCTTACTTGAAAGCAGAAGTTACGCCCGGGATGGATCCTGCGGTTATTTTGGATAGACATTTAAAGAAGATTCATGATGGCGTCGTGGTGCATCACGACGTTGCAGGATGGGAAACCACAGACATAGAAAGTTTTATTCTTAAGGATTACCACGTTACACCAAGAGCGCAGATCATTATAGCTCCGAGCGCGTCAATTGGACTTTAGAAAGGCAAGTAGAAGTCTTAGAAACCATATTAAACGAAAGCAAAGAAGACATCAAGAATTTTTCGGATAGAATAAATATTGCCCCTTACGATGGCTATATAGATATCGCCGTGTAGTTAGCTAATTTGGAAAGCCAAGCTCTCGCCAATGAAGTGCCAGTACCTTTATTACGGAAAATTTTCCCATTGCTCGTAGAGCCACATCTAACGCTGTGGATAGGCGGATTGTTGCGCGAAACCACTACTTGGATTGAAGCAAAGACACGCCTTAAGGAACGATTCGGAGACACAAAGGCCGAAGCTGAACGCAAAACAGCGCTCTATACGCGAAAGCAAATGGAACATGAGAGTTTCATTAAATCCTACTCGGACCTGAAGAGTTTGAATGTCCCTTTACCGCAATCCCTCACTGAGAGAGAACTTGTAGAGGTTGCAGCCATCAATATGGCAGATTATCTGTGCCAAAAGGTGCGACCGTTGGCAGTGAATACCGAAAAACAGTTGATTTCGCTTTGTACTGAGTGGGAGAAGGCATGGGCGACAACTAGACAAAACTCCTGCGAGATGCATAATCAAACGAAAAGGAGGGATAGGAATACGACCGAAGAAGCTGTATCTAACGCAGTAAGGTTTAGATGTTACGATTGTGGGAAACCAAATATGTTGCTTCGAAATTGTGAATGGCAACAAAATGTTGACAGGTCCCAGTAGGGAAATCAGGTACTGATCTTAGCCTACCTTGGGAACCTTAACCTCAAACTTTTAGGATTGTTAACCGTTCGCATCAATGAAAAAAGAAAACCCCTCTCACTATTAGAGACAATGTGATAATTACAAAGATATCAAGGACCGTATATAATAGATGAAAAGCTTGATTGACCAGAGTAGATAGAACGGCGGATAGACGCCAGATCATTACCGATTATAATCATCTGAAGAGATTTAAAGAGAATTGGAAGATTCCGTAGATTCGAATGAAACCACTTCCGAGATGATCACTTTTGATCCCATTTTACGTAAGCAGATGTTTTGGTCAGATTTTTCTTCGCAGCCAAGGAGGTTACCGTGGAGCTCCTCATATCAAAACTTCCACATGAAGCTTACCATATCCACAGGAATGAAGCGCTTCAAGAGTTTAAAGGAACACTTTTCGGTGCGAAGAAATATTCCTCTTGAGAACAAACTTCCTGTTTGATGGTGGGGGACTGTAACATCCACAAAAAATTTTGAATGCCCGCGAAAATTTTGTTGATGTTATATTTGAGAATATACTTTTCTGTGGATCATGATGATGATTCACAGAGAAGGAATTTTCGTTTTTCTTTAAGAGGACCCCGAGAATCAGAGGTGTTTTGATTTTGATACACGATCAGACAAGGAAAAGACCTAATGGAAGATCGAATTCAAGGCAACGTCAAGCTTATAATTCATCTAAAACGAACGTTTCAACCACGATCCGGTAAGGTAGCAGATTATTTGGGCCATAACTGTATAACTGAACCCACTCTACCGTGTTCTTTTGCTTTTGAACAGAATCGAAGATATCCAGCCCATTATGTCAGCGCATGAAATTTGGAAGGGTAGGAGTCTTTTACGGGCAACCGGAACAACGCAGACCTCGAAGTTGTCGGCAAAAGCCTCGACAAAAAGCATCGTTCGAAGGAATTCAACTGTAGCACAATCGATGATTCCCTGAAAAGAAACGAAGAAAGTTAGTTATTTAGATCGGCGGTCCTAAACCATATTAACCATATTAATTTAATCCTTAGTATATTGTCCCCCCCGCCCCCCCCCCCCCTTCTGACTTACCCATTCGTCCCCCGTCGACTTACCTTAACCTAACATCGAAGAGTTGAGATGTTAAATTACACTAAAATTAATTAAACTGTTGATTTAGCAGAAGAATTACCTGAACTGAAACGCATAAGGATAAGAATAAGTTGTAAAAGAAGTAGGAATACTGCCAGGAATAGAAGATGTTTGTTTTAAGTACCGAGTGGGCAAGAAATAACGTGAGGTGTTCAGAGCTCGCTAGCGGGAATTCTATTAGGCCAAATGCAGTACATTTTAGTGTATATACTTAGTGGGACATGCAGTTTCGATTTCTGCAGAAAAAAAAATAGTACCAAAAGTCGCCATAGGGCCAAGAAAACAATGAATACCTAATTGTCAACTGAACAAATACCGTACAAACCAACTTTAATAACAACAATAAACGATGTTTTATTTTTAATTACACATGTGTTTCAATATGAACACCAGTGTGCTGTTCCAATAGCTGCATGCGGTACACGACATTTTCTACGCCAGCTCGCAGCATATCTGCATTAATTAGTCTGCTATGTAACGTTATTTGATCCTTTAAGGTTGAGAGGTCAGGAACATGTGCTTGATACACAAGGCTTTTCATATATCCCCATAACCAAATATCACAAGGGTTGAGATCAGGCGACCTGGGTGGCCATAGCATGGGAAATGCACGACTAATTATTCTGTTGTCTGAAAAACGTTCTCGCAAGATCTGCTGCACGTGACGTCCGATGTGCGGTGGCGCACCATTCTGCATAAAAATGGTAGAATCCAGACAAGCCTTTTCCTGCAATTGTGGTATCACAAAATTCTCAAGCATATCGACATACCTGGCAGAATTGACGGAACAAGTCACCGGTCCAGGGGGACGGATTTCTTCAAAAAACTACGGGCCGATGATGAAAGAAGCAGTAAAGCCGCACCATACTGTTAGTTTCGGTGAATGCATAGGAGTTGGCAGACGCACTTGTGGATTTGATGCAGCCCAAATACGACAGTTTTGGGTATTGATATCACCATTCAAAAAAAAAATGTGCCTCATCACTCCATAAAATTTGCCATGACCATGCATCATCCACTTCCATACGTGCAAAAAATCTCAACGAAAAGTCAGTTCGGGTACGTTCATCTCCAGGAAGCAATTGTTGAACAGGTGTGAGTTTATAGGGATAAAATGTCAATATCTAATGCATTATTTTCCTCACCGTCGAATATAGGATATCTGTTTAGCGTGCTATTGCGTGTGCACTGCTATTACCCTGTGCAAAGTAGTCATCTCCTGTTCCACAACAGCAGTTGCAATTTCTTCAACGTCATGCTGCTTGATTCGTTTGCGTCCCCGGCCTGGTTGCACACCTAGAGTTCGGGTAGATTCAAATCGTTCAATCATTTTCCGTACGTTATGCTCATCGGTCCTCTTAGTAACGTTTTCAATTGACGGAATTCACGAAGGACAGCACTTGCATTGTCGCTCTTCTGATAAAACAACTTGACTAATAACGCCCGGTCAGGCAGAGTAAGCGTCATCGTCAGGCCATTCGTTCGTGAATGATGGCGGATTAATCCCGTTTCCTATTGCACCATGCAGATGGCTGACGCAGAATTTGGAGACAACAGCACGAAGCGATGGACCGTCTAGTCTCAACTGTTCAGGGCGATGGAGGCTCTGTAATGGTCTGCATGAAACTGTACATCGACCCATTTGGGTGCATTTCGGTGAAAATCATGAATGTTTAGCAAAAAGTGTGCACGAAACTGTGAATCCACCCATTTGGGTGACTTTCGATGAAAATCATAAAAGTTTGGCAAAAAGTGTGCACAGGAACATATTTATTGGCAACAAGTACAACAAGGTTTCAGCTATTTTTCAACATAGCCACCACCAGAATTGAGACACTTGTCGTATCGTGGGATCCTCAGCCTTGCCTTTTATTGTCATGATTGCTCAACACGGAATGCGCTTATGCAAATGCATTCATTGTTTTCTTGAAATAAGCGCCCCCTATGGCGACTTTTGGTACTATTTTTTTTGTTGCAGAAATCGAAACTGCATATTCCACTAAGTATATACACCAAAATGTACTGCCTTTGGCCTAATAGAATTCCCGCTAGCGAGCTCTGAACACCTCACGTTATTTCTTGCCCACCCGGTACTTACCTGAAGGGTCGATAAGACGATATATATACTCCTGTTAGAGGAATGCCTTTAGTTCTAAAAGAAATTCTAGTAGTGCAGCGTAATTTTGAAGGAAGTGTTTAATGAATATGAAAATGATTAAAGCATGAGTTAATGACTATTACAATTGAACGCTAAGTATTAAGAAATTTCTAATGTTGTTTTTTTTTTTTTATTTTATTTTCGAATAAAACTGTGCCAAAAGGTCGACCCGACCTCATGTGAAGATTATGTTACAGACTGATATCATCAGAAGATCAGGTAAAAAATTTTTATTAAGCCTAGAATTTAAGGATAAAGCCGGGATTATGTAAAACTTAAAGGAATCTTACACGGAAAGTAGTATTCTTTATGAGAAATGTTTATATATGAACTTTGAAGAAGAAATTACAGTCAGTAATGCGATAATGTATATATATGATTGATATTCAGAAGAATAAAAGCACAGTTTTATATATCGAATGCAAAGCGTATAGAATATTTAGTTCTTACATGGTCAAACAAACAATCGTGTTTTGCGATTGGATCCATTAATTGTCTTTCAGGTCTTTTGATTCACATCTAGTTTTCAGCAGGAAAACTAAACCCTTTAATGTACTGTGGGTTGTCCAGAACCGGAGCGTTATAATATCTCTATATATTCGAATATATTAGAGCCTTTTAATTTGTCAGCATTCCTGTATAAGGAAATGAGTGTCAGTTGTAGAAGCGTTTTGTGCAAGGGCCTATTATTTTATTATAATCGATTAGTAAACTGTTTCTAAGTAGAGATATACTGATGAAGCGAGCAATTTGTTACAATCTATTGATAACAACATGCCTAACAGAAATTACCTATTGATAAAGTAAAGCATTATTAATTACATGCGATATTTTAACATTTATTGTATCACAATGGTAAAATAAAAACACTTACCACTGAACCAATTTCGGCTCTCATAAATTCCTCGTTATATTCATTATTAAAACGTCATTCTAAGCGGTTTGATATATTACATGCCATAGTCTGGCATTGAAAGTTCCAATAGACAATAATGGTTGCACTAAACCACTTACGTTTGAACAAATTCGACTTTCATTAATTTTACATTATATTCCTTCATGACAGGTCACTCCAAGCTGTTTGATAGGTTAAATGACAAAGCTAGATTGAAGGATCCAATAGACCATCATAGTTCCACTAAACCAGGTACCTTTCGTTAATTTCGACTATCATTAATTTTACGTTATATTCATTCATTAGACATCATTTCTAGTGGTTTGATATATTATGTGCATTATTAGAGTATTAAAGTTTCCAATGGATCTAAATGATACCACTAAAACAGGTATCTTTGAACCAATTTCATGTACCAATAATTTTACATTATATTTATTAATGTGTGACGTTATCACGTGTTATGTTAGGAATTCATTTTTATAGGAAACTCGGTTACTAGAATAATAGCATGCAATATTCAGATTTATAGTGGGAGTATGATTATACAAAAGTTTTGGTGATGAAGTTTTATTATGTTGATAGAATTGACTATTCTAAAATTGGATATAAAACAAGATAACACAATTATGAGATAGTAGGGGGAAGTGTCAGGTGTTGAAGTTGACCTGAGCAACCTAGTCAGGTAGAGCTCGACACACTGCACATTACGCTCAAGCCCACTGCATTGTGAGTGACGGTGAACTCCATTTTGAAACATTTCCATAAGTAAGAAACTAAGTGTAATCAGCATACAGCGGAGTCATCATTGGAAATTGTAAATTGGAACCTCAACATTTTCTTCAGAGCGAATTGAAGCAAGAGATGGAATTTTCCTCGAGCGATTAGCATAGTCAAGGACCTAATGTGGTGAAAGGAAGAAAACTTCGCATTTGAAATCTTCTGTTGAACTTAGTGGAGACACTTTGAGACCTCCAGTGGACTCACTCACTAATCGATCCCGATCATTTTAAAGTGTGTCTTGTGCTTCAGTGTGATTAGTGAAATATTATAATGGCCTGTTTAAAATAAAAGTGTTTAGTTGGATTAAATTTGATCACAAGTCTGTAGACGTCTGAAACTACATAATTGTAAGTAGAGAGAAATATTTTGACTTATAAAATTTCTTAGGTTGTCATGACAAAAGTGTGATGAAGGACAGTTTGAGGGAACTTTACTAGAATTGAGTCTTTAGAATACTTATCCCTATCCTCAGAGTGATTAAAGGAGTTTGAACCTTCCCTATTGAATATCCCTATCTCATTTACATTTATTTGAACTTTTGCATGATATTGTAGTTATAAGTAATTGGGGAATTTAGGATAGCTTTCTTCTTTGACGTTGAGTACTATCATCTTTCTTATCTTTAGGTTTAAGGCTTATATTTATTTTGTATCTCATTGGTATTCTTTTAACCTTGAATAAAAAGATATTTATTTAATTCTAATTCTTGCCTATCTTATTGGAATAGATAAAACACATCCTGCCACTTCTTTAAAGAACCCGACCTTTTTCTTTGATTGATCGTTTTGAACGAGTAAATACTGAGCTGGTTATTAATCAATCTTTTAATATTGAATGTTTTTGTTTTGAAAAGAGATAGAGAAAGGGGGGGGGTTCAATCAAACTGACATTGGTCACACTAGCACCCAATATATAGAACAATACAATCAATGACAATGGTTACAAATGAGACATATTTCCAAGCAGTTTCATATTTGACATGACATATCTTAACACGGAAAGTTCCAATGGACTTCTTTAACCAAATGTATACTTCTATAACCAAATTTGTACTTCGATATCCCAAGTATCCAATACAGCGTATTTCTTCATCCTATATCTAAATACTGCATGTATCCAATGAACCATAATTGTTCCAATTAAACACGTACGTTTGAACCCGTTTGTACTATCATTAATTTAATATTATCTTCATTCATTACTCCTCAATCCAAGCTGTTTGATATATTTCATGCCACAGCCTAGCATTGAAAGTTCCAATAGACCATCATGGTTACACTGAACAAGATGCTTTTCGTTAATTTCAACTATCATTAATTTTACGTTATATTCATTGATTTCACATCATTTCAAGTTGTTTGATATATTACGTGCTATATTTTAGCATTGAAAGTTTCCAATAGACCAAAATGATAATACTTAAACCACGTATCTTTGAAGAAATTTCTTGTACCATAAATTTCACGTTTTATTTATTCACTAGACATATTTCCGAGCTGCTTCATATATGACATGACATATCTTAACATTGAAGGTTCAATGGACTTCTATAACCCAATGTATACTTCGATATCCCAATTTGTACTTCGATATCCCAAGTATCCAAACGAGCATATTTCGTCATCCCATATGTTAGTAATGAATGTATCCAATGAACCATAATTTTTCCACTAAACAACACAACCTTGAGCATATTATGATTGCATTTGATCATCACGGAAGACTATCACATGTCTTCACTTAATTCACAAGCCTTTGCTCAGCCTTGAACAATCATATGTCGATCTTATTTCGACTATCAATACATTTACATTTTACACCTTTTTTTGAAAAAATATTGTCCACCAGGAGGAACTGTGTATCGTCCGCCATTATGAACGTTGATTTGATTTCTAGGAGTCGTATCGTCCCGTAAGGAAAGTAGCAGACACGAAAGAGCTATTACACGAAAGTTAGGGTCTGCTACATTTTCGATCTAACACGTTTTCTACTTTTGAACCCTTATTGTATTTATTCACGTCCGTAATTGAGGCGCCCATGCAATGAAGTAATGAAAAGGTGTATATGCATTCATGGCACATCATTCCAAGTTGATTGATATATTACCTGCCTTATCTTAGCATTGAAAGTTCAATTGAAAGTTCTTTATGTTTCTACAAAACCAGGTTCCTTTGAACAAATTTCGACAAGTTATTTTCGTTATATATTTGTTATATTAATTTTAAGTTATATTCATTCTTGAAACATCTTTCCAAGATGTTACATATATATCAGATGCCATATTTGCACATTTAAAGTTTCCAAAAGACCATATTGGTACCATTAAGCCACGTACCTTTGAACAAGTTTGTATTATCATTACTATTACTTTATGTTCATTCATGACACGTCATTCCAAATTGTTTGATATATTAAATGCCATATTTTATCATTGAAAATTCCAGTTAACTATAATGGTGCCTTTGATCCTATTTCGACTATCAATAAATTAACGTTATACACCTTTTTAGAGAACATATTTTCCACCAGGTGGGTCACTGTATCGTCCGCCATTACGAAAGTTTTTTTGATTACTAGGCTTCGTATATTCTCTTAGCGAAAGCTGCACACATAAATATTTATTACATGAACTTTAGGATTTGCTACATTTTCATAGTAACACGTTTTCTTCTTTTGAATCGCGTAGTTCACGTTCTTTTCATTGTATTTTTTTTCACGTCCTTAATTTCGGCGTCCATGCACGGACATAATGAAAAGGTGTATATGCATTCATGACACATCATTGCAAAGGTCATAATGAATGACATATTACATGCCATATTTTAGCATTGATTTGTTTCCAATGGATCAAAATGATCCCATTAAACCACATAGCTTTAAACCAGTTTGGATTATTCCTTTTACGTAATTTTAATTCATCAAGCATCATTCCAAATTCCTTGATATATTACATAACAAATTTTAGCATCATTATGAAAGTTATAATGATTCATATTGGTTCCGCTAAACTAAGTGCCTTCAAACCAATTTCGACGAATAATTTTACGTTATATTCATTCATGGCATATAATTCCAAGGTGTTTTCTACGTATATTACATGCAATAATTTGATTGAAAATTTTTTAAATTTCATACGTTTATCATTAGATCAAGTGCAATTGTATCGATTACGACTACTTTCAAATTGGTTCATGCGCTGAACCATATTATCAAATGGGATAAACAGTAATTGATACTGTACGTCCCCACAGAATCCTGATAGTGGAGGACTTTCGGCAAATTGAGGAAATGCAAAGCATCGAGTGACCAGCAGGATCTCCGAATATAAACTCGATTGAGCATGTAGGGGCGAAAAAAAAACATAATAACATTTTATTCGCTCTTATTTCATCATTTCGAATTTGTTTGATATACTACTGCCTACTTTGAAAATTGCTAGGTGGGTCGAGAAGGTATCATCTGTGCACGTGCCCTTTAACTAATTTTGACTATCATTAATTTTATGTTTTATTCATTCATGAGACATCGTTCTAAGTTGTTTGATTTATTACAGGCCAAATCTTATCTTTAAAAGTTCCAATGAATCGTAATGATTCCACAAAACCGGGTGCCTTTGAACCAATTTCTACTATCATTAATATTACGTTGTATTCATTTTTGTCACATCATTCCAAGTTGTTTGATATATTACAAGCCATATTTTTTCATTAAAAGTTCCAATGAACCATAATGGTTCCAAAAAACCAGGTGCCTTTGAACCAATTTCCAATGTCATTAATTTTACGTTGTTTTAATTCTTCACACATCATTCCAAGTTGTATGATATATTAAATGCCAGATTTTGGCATTGAAATTTTCCAGTGGACCATAATGATAACATCACGCTATGTACCTTTGAATCCGCTTGGATTATCATTACTTGGCGTTTTCGGCAAATCAAATCTGACCCAATCAGATCTGACTAGGTCATGTGACCTATAACGATTTTCTGACTTGCATCTGAGCTGATCTGAGTCGAAGTCCAAACGCAAAAATTGACTGATTTGAAGACTGAAGCGAAATCGACCTGCAGAATAGATGATTAGTAATTTGAAAATAAACATGGCAATTAGTAATAAAATCCCCGAGCCCATTGAAACTGCTGTTCCGTTTTTCGGGAGCGAAGAATAAACATACTTATCAGAAAAAAATACTTAATAATTTTAATATATATCGGAAAAAATACTATCGCTTTCTTGTAGTAGGAGATAAAAGATTTCGTAATGAAACGACTGTATGAATTTTATTAGTGTAAGGGATCTTAAATAATATTTATTTGTCGCAGCACACTTTTTCTTTATTTGTTCTCGCGGCACAGCATGCAGTTTTACAATGCTACTTTTATTATCTTTTACCCCTGCTACACTGGACAGAGAGTGGCTGTAATGGATTCATTTTCTAAACTTCCTCAGTCAAGAATTTTTCGACTGACCTATACGTCAACTATCTGACTAGATTATGATAAAACAGTCAGTCAGTCAGAATCAGTAGCCGAACCTTATGTGCCTCAGATCCAGTCAGATCTGAATTAGGTCTGAGTTGCTGAAAACGCCAACTTAAACGTTATATTCATATATGACACATCATTCCACGTTGTTTGATATATTATATGACATATCTTAGCATGGAATGTTCCAATGCACCATAATGAATCTTCTAATCCAGGTGCCTTTGAACCAATTCCGACGATTATTAATTTTACGTTATATTCATTCATGACACATCTTTCCAAGTTGTTTGATATATTACATGCATTAAAAGTTAAACAGAAAGTTTCTTATGGTTCCACGAAACCAGGTTCCTTTGAACAAATTTCGACTATCATTAATTTTACTTAATATTCATTCTTGTAACATAATTCCAATGTTGTTTGAAATATTACATGCCATATTTTTCTCATTGAATGTTTCCAATGGACCATAACGATACCGTTAAATCACAGTTTATAACCAGTTTGGATTATTCTAAGTTGTTTGATATATTACATGCCATATTTTAGCATTAAAATTTCCAATGAACCACTATGGTGTTATTAAGCCACGTACCTTTTAACCAGTTTGTATTATTACTTTTACGTTATATTCATTCTTGACACATCATTCCAAGTTGTTTGATATATTACATGCCATATATTAGCATTGAAAATTCCACTTAACTATAATGGTTCTGCAGAACCAACTGCCCTTGATGCCTAATTCGACTATCAATAAATTTACGTTATACACCTTTTTAGAGAACATATTGTCCACCAGGAGTGTTAATGTATCGTCCGCCGTTACGAACGTTTTTTTGGATACTATGCTTCGTTTATTCCCGTAGCGAAAGCTGCAGACATTACGAGCTATTACATGAACTTTAGGGTTTGCTAAATTTTTGTACTAACAAGTTTTCTACTTTTGAATCGTGTGGTTAACGTTCATTACATTGTATTTTTTCACGTCCATAATTGCGGCGCCCATGCAATGTCGTAATGAAAAGCTCTATATGCATTTATGACACATCATTCCAAGTTGATTGCCATATTACATGCCATATTTTAGCATTGATTTAAACCACATGGCTTTAAACACATCATTATTCCTTTTACGTTATTTTAATTGATCATACAACATTCCAAGTTCTTTGATATATTACATACAAAATTTTAGCATTGAAAGTTCCAACGATTCATAATGGTTCTACTAAACCAAATGCCGTTAAACCAATTTCGACTATGAATAATTTTACGTTATATTGATTCATGGCACATCAGTCTAAGGTGTTTTCTGCATATATTAGAGGCCATAACTTATGATTGAAAATTTTTAGATTGTCATACGGGTACCATTAGAGCAAGTGCAATTGTATCGATTACGACTACTTTCAAATTGGTTCATACCAACTGAAAAAAAAGTAATTAATACTATACTTCCCCACAGAATCCTGATAGTGGAGGATTTTCTGCAAAATGAGGATCTGCAAAGCATCGAGTGGCCAGCAAGATCTCCGAATGTGAAGTCGATTGAGCATGTAGGGAAGAAAACATGCATAATAACATTTTATTCGCTCCTATTTCATCATTTCGAATTGTTTGGTATACCACTTACTATATCTGAACCTTTGAAAATTGCTACGTGGGGTTGAGAAAGTATTATTAAAGCACGAACCCCACGTAGCAATTATTATTTTATGTTATATTCATTCATGACACATCATTCCAAGTTGTTTGATTTACTACATGCCCTATTTTATCATTAAACTTTTAACGCTAAAATATGGCATGTAATATATGAAACAACTTGGAATGATGTACGATGAATTTACATAACGTATAAGGAATAATCCAAATTGTTTTAAAACTATGTGGTTTAACAATATCGTTATTGTCCATTGGAAACATTCAATGCTAAAATATGGCATGTAATATTCCGGGTGTTTCAAATATTACCGGTATATTTGAAAAATCTAAACGGGCAGCGATAGAAGTACACTATGAACTAATTTCGAAAGTTTGTCAGCCTGAAAATTTACTTTTGTCCCAAGCATATTGCAACAAACGGTGTATTTCTATCGCTGCCCGTTTAGTTTTTATTGATTTTTTTCAAAAATACCGGTATACCGGTCATTTTTGAACCACCCGGTATCAAATAACATTGAAATGATGTTACAAGAATGAATATTAAGTAAATTAATGATAGTTGAAATTGGTTCAAAGTAACCTGGTGTTGTGGAACCATAAGGAACTTTCAATGGAACTTTCAATGCTAAGATAAAACATGTAATATATCAAACAACTTGGAATGATGTGTAATGAATGCATGCAACGTAAAATTAATGATAATCCAAATTGGTTCACAGATAATTGGTTTAATGTTGTCATTAAGTTTATTTAGAAACTTTCAAAGTCATCATAGGACCGTTGAAAAATATGGTTAAGCTAATGGTTATGTTTGGCCTCCATTATGTCATTTCTAAATGTTTTATTAAGTACCGAAAGGTGCTTTAAACTATCAGTGGGGAGAAACGTGTCTGTCTGTCTGTCTGTCTGTCTGTCTGTCTGTCTGTCTGCTGCCTGCCTGTCTGTCTGTCTGTCTGTCCGTAACTGTAAGTCCTCCAGGACTATTTTCAAAATCTGTTTTGGTTTGTCGATGAATATGGTTGATGACACGAACCAAAGACAAATATTATCTAAATTGTATCATTAGCCCGTGCACAAATGCTACCTTCGAGAACCTACTTAGCAATTTTCAAAGGTAAGATATAGTAAGTATTTGTTCAAACAAATCGTAAATTCGAGATAGAAGCGATTATTAATTACTTTTTTCGCCAATTGATAAATATGAATATGCGAATGAACCATTTTTAAAATGGTTGTAAAAGATACATTGACACGTGCTCCAATGGTAACCTTATAACACACTCAAAAATTGTCAAATAAGAGCGCATAAAACGTTATATTGTACGTTTCTTCCGCTGCATGCACAATCGAGTTCATATTCGTAGATCTTGCTGTCCACTTGAAGCTTTCCGTAACCTCATTTTGCAGAAAGTTATCCACCATCCGAATTCTGTGGGGAAATAGTTATTAATTACTCTATGCTCCAAATGATATGGTTCATCTCATGAACCAATTTGAAGATAGTTGTAATCGATATAATTGTACGTGCTCAAATGAGCTGATATAATTGTATGTACCCTTATGGCACCCTTAAAATTTTAATGATAAGATAAAGCTTGTTATATATCTAACAACTTGGAATAATGTGTCAGGATCGAATATAACATAAAATTATTGATAGTCGAAATTGGTTCAAAAGTACCTGGTTTAGTAGAACCATTATGGTGCATTGGAACTTTCAGCTCTCATATATGCCATTTAATATATCAAACAACTTGGACTGATCTGTCATGAATGAATATGATGTAAAAGTAATGATAATCTAAATTAGTTTAAAGGTTGGTAAATTGGTACGTGGTTTAATGGTATCAATATGGTCCATTAGAAACTTTCAATGTTAACATAGCGCAGTTGAACAATATGGTTCCGCGAATGGTTTAGTTTAGCCTTTCAATGGTTTAGTGAATTGATTATTTAGCATTGTAATTTGATATTTCAAGGTTTTCAGTTTAGAATTTGGTTCCAAAACCAAATTAAGTTTTGCAAACATTTTAGTTAACTTAGAGCGCTTGTGCGGAACATTTTGGGGGCAATTGTCGGCAAAGTTGACCTTTAGGAACTTCGAGCACTGCATGCACTACAGAGAAGCATCCCTCAAATACACCCAAATGAACAACTCATTCATAGCAACTGTTTCGTATTCGCCCTGCAGTGAAGTATCACTTAAAAACGCCACTGTTTTCGCAGCATTTTACTCTGAAGTTATTAATTACTATTAGAAATTAATAAAATTTATTTTAATTCGTAAATATTTAACAACAATCAGTTAATTTTATTGAAACCTTAGTATAAGAATTTACAAAATTATTACTAATTAATAAGTGATTTAAACATTTGACATATTAAAAAAATTACTAAATTGCAAAAAAATTTGGTTGAGTGGGTCTTGTATCACATAAATGAATTCTGTATAAACACTGTCACGATCTGTATATCTAAGGTAATACTAAGTCGCGAACTGTTTTATTTTGATTTGTTTGAAGTAGGATCCTGCAAAAACCCCACTGGTCAAAACTGGTCTAAAGTAATAGCACAAATGAGGACATATCCCAGAAATAAACCTTAATTTTTATCTGATTTTTTATAATTTATACATTACTTTATTGAATTATTTGAAAAATATCTGAGTTTTTTATCAGAATTTACTAGAGTTTTTATTTTCGTATTTGGAGAAGGGGGGGGGTCTTTTTTAAATTTATTTTCTAATATTAATTTACCGAATTAATTATTTGGTGATGGCGTTGGCCAAAACATTTATACAACATATTTTCATTATTGTCGTGCACATGGGTGTATACAGAGACAAATGAAAGAAAGAGACTGGCAGTGCCTTATTCATTTCGCTGAGCGCTACTGGTGCCAGCGGAAGTGCAGCATTCGCCATGTTACGATTGGCAAAAACCTAAGGCAGCATATATTCTCAATGTAATTTCAGCTGTTTTTGTAGATGATTTCTGGAAGTATTAGTATACATAACCTGTTTTCTGATTTTTTTAAAAAAACTTTATTGCATTAACTAACGATAACGTATACTTTTAATGACTCTAAATAGCTGATTCAATGCCTAACGAATTTTTAAAAGACAAATATTTTAAAATTTTAAATTAAAAGAAAAGGAAGAAATAATTCTCAGTTCAATAAAATAATCAATTTATTAATCCACATATTGTAATAAGCAATTGTTTCACATCTGCCTCGCTAGCTCAGTGATTGCGTGATCGCCTCTTAAGCCCGAGAAAGCGGGTTCGACTCCGGCCGAGGACGACGAGGATTTTTTTTCAGGGAGAAAATCCTGAGATCACGCACTTCCTTCGGAAGAGCAGTAAAGATGTTGGTCCCATGTAGTTGTTTGCCGGCTGCACGTTAAAGAACCCTTGCGAGGCAAAATTTGCTGCCCTTATACCCCTGTCCTGAAATGACTATAGAAGTTGAAAAGGACGCTAATACCAAACAAACCAAACCGATTGATTCACATGCATTGATCAGCTGTTTCTTGTCAATCCCAATATGGCGGCGCGAAGGCACCACTAGAGGGGAGGTCACTGCCAGTCTCTTTCTTTCATTTGTCTCTGGGTGAATATGACAATAAATTTAAGTGATAAATGAAAATTTAAGCCACGAGCCTACATTACAGTCAACAATGACTTAATTGCTTAGAGCGTCGCAGACCGGAATTTTTTTTTCTTTCCTATTTTCATTTATTATTTATTTAAACGCATTTAACATCTGTATTGTAACATTTTAACACCTGAGGCATCGTGTTTAAATAATCCATCAGCTTTTCTTTAATAATTCATTTGATACTTGAGGTCTTTGTTACTGATTACATATACGGTGGCTACGCTATGACCTATCCATTATCAGAATTATTTTTATATTTGCGGCGTAAGACCATGTAGCGAATGTACGAATAACTCCCGTAATAAGAAAAATAACCATTTTTACTACTACTCCAAAAGAAAGGATCGACATGCTATAACTACTATCACTACCTCTGCTTGTCTTACCATTACTGATGGATTGGGGATTAGTAACTGTTTTGCCCAGTATTTCACTGAAACTGTCTCTACTTCTTTCAACCCATTCTTAGAGAACTGTTTACCTATTGTCCCCCTATTGATAACTTCATCTTAAAGGAGTTCACTGATAGAGATGTTGCCTACGGCATTATTAGATTACGGGCCAAGCCTTGCAATTCTCCGACAGAGGTTCCTTCCTTTATTCTCAAAGGCCTTCGAGATGTCATAATTATTCCTCTTAGGCGCTTCTTTAGTTTGTGTCTAAAAGCTGGCCACTAACCTAAAATAGGGAAGAATGCGGTTGTGGTTCCTGCCTTTAAGGGTGGTTCTCCCAAACGGACCGACATTGCTAGCTATTGGTCGATCTCTATCCTTCCAAGCACTGCCAAAGTCTTTGACAAAATAATTCATAAATATCTTCTACAACATGTCCTTCCTCATGTCCCTGCGTGTTAGCATGATTTCATTCCCCGACGTTCTGTTGTGAGCAATCTTGTATCTTTCACCACTCATGCTCATGATGCTCTCTACTACTGCCAGCAACTTGATGTGGTCTACTTTGATATGCAAAAGGCGTTCGACTCTGTCAATCATGAGTTACTAATTAAAAAATTGCGTGCGTATGGGATTGTTGATTGACTCCTTCGGATAATGCGCTCTAGCCTGTTGGATCGTCAGTTTGTTTCATCTATACATCATTCATCATTGCCCTATAGGCCTCACTGTGGTGTTCCACGGGGTTCTGTCCTAGGGCCTTTATTATTTGTTATCCTCCCCGAGGTGATCAGAAACTCCCATATATTGATATATGCAGATGATGTGAAACTTTTTGGTAACATAATAACCTGCTTTTTGGTCTTAATGCTCACCTGCTTCAGCAGGAAATTTATAGTATATGTCATTTGTGTGGACAGAATGATCTTGCAATTTATGCAACCAAATGTGACAAAAAGACCAATTTTATCGAGTTCTCCTAGTCTGTTTGTGGAAATGTGCATGTTGCCAAGCTCTGTGTCCGTGATCTTGGCGTAATCGTTGATAGCACACTTTCCAATAATTCCCATGGACTGTTCGTCTGAAGGCTTACAGAGCTCTTGGTACCATTGTGCGCAATAGAGCCGATTTTCGGTGCCCTTCTACATTTGTTTGGCTGTATCGGAGTCTAGTTTTACCCACTTTGTCCTACTGTTCTGTTTTATAGAATGGGGGTTCAAATATGCAGTCTTGTAAACTGGATAGGGTGCAAAATGTTTTTCTCCGGTTTCTGAAGCGGAATTCCCGAATTTCGATGTACCTTCAGATCTGTGTGCACTCTCAGACATTAGAATGAAGACCGATCTTGCCTTTCTTAAGAATGTTTTAGTAGGGAAGATGGATGCTCCGAACCTTCTCTAGTCCACTTTTATCCGAGTACCGTCTCATACTACGAGGAAGCCTGTGTTGAAGCCTTTGGCCTCCTATTAAACTCAGAGAAGAATTTCGTTGGGATACAATGTTCAGAATTCAAAAACTATACAATGAGAATTCTGATGTCAGTGATTTATTTAATTAATTTTCCTCGTCATGTTACTATCTTGTCTTTGTGATTATGGTTGTATTTATTGTTTATCTTGTAACTCTCATTCTATTTGCTCGATATTGTAGTTTAGTGTTGGCTTGAATTAGATGTGAACACAGTACATGAACTGAATTAAATTGAATTATTATTATTATTGAATTTTTACCTTTATAATTATTATTATATTTCTGTTAATCTTTATACATAAAATTGTGTTTTTTTTTGTTTTTTTATTGTCCTCTTTTAATTACGTTACTTCCATTTTATTAGTATCTTAAATAACCCCATTTTGGGCCTTTGGCCTGTTGGGGGGCAACATAGCGGCTTGGACTGACAGTTTTTTTTGGTGGGTTATTCCCTGTTGTTGTTACCTATTATTAATATTATCATTGTTTGGGGAAGCCAAACTCGGATCAAGTTCGGAAGCCATTCCCAGAGGCAGACCCAAAAGAGGACGAAGCCCAAAAGACTCAAATGCGAGGGAGGGAAAGTTATGCACTCAAATGTTTGGGTGTAGGAATTTCCTTACTATGTGACAGGTGTTTAGAATTGTGGCTTTCTGAAAGGTTTTGTTCAAGTGTGGGATTAAATTTAGTGTTGACAGACTTTTGTGTAGCGAGTGTGGAATAACCCCAGTGGCAGAAAGAACGATAGGAACAACGTGTACTCTGTTAACTCCCCAAAGGCGTTTTATTTCATGTGCAAGATCCGAATATTTAGTGATTTTGTCAATGTATGTCTTTTGTAAATTGTGTGTGTTGGGGATGGAGATATCAATTATGTAAGTCACTTTGTTTTGTTTGGTCTGTTATGAGGGATAATTTTGTCAGTGATTATAGCTCTGTCAAAATATAGTTTATGTGTAGTGTTCTCTAAGACAGTGTCGGGATATACTTATAGTATGGAGTGTGAACGTCCCTTAGCTTGTGTATCTTAGCTACATGTTGATGTATCATGTTGGCTACCTGGTTATGTCTCTGTAGATAATCTGTCTGTGTAAGTATTTTGCAACTGGATATGACGTTTGGATGGTTTCCTCTGCGATATGGCATTTTCTGCAAGACCCATCAGTCGAATCTTTGATAATGTTTTCTGTAGCTTTTAGTGTCTTGTATGGCAATCATGGTTCCTTCAGTTTCCCCAAAGAGACTCCCTTCACTCAACCAAAAGTTCGACGCTTTTTTGTCGACGTGTGGCTGGTTGAGGTCAGAAGGATGTCTAACGTGGAGTTGCTTTCCGAGCCATGATTGAAGTTTAGTGCATGTTGTAGGAATGTTATGGGTGTTCTGCATGCTGTTCAGATTCAGAGGTGTGTATTTTGTATCAGCCATGCAGACTGCTTTGTGTAATGGGTGATGTGTG
>JAHWFO010003153.1:0-15240 GCA_023313115.1 Rhysida immarginata
TTCTTTTCTGTACTCTCTTCTGAATGACCTAAAATAACAGACGTACATCTTGAATATTTCAACACACACAAACTCTTTCCTTGTTTTGTTGCCATTTTGTAAGGACACTGCACTCGTGCTGCAAACTGGTATATCACGATGCAAACTTGGTGAGCTTACGGTTCTTTTCATGTATCAATTATATTTTTATGTGTAATACTTTGGAAAATACAGTGTTTGAAATCGAATGAATCATTTATAGTAACCCTGGTCAATGACTTAAAGTCATGTGTAAACACATGTAAATTTGTTCTGATCAATTTTATACAAAATGTGATACAAGTGTGTACTTATCTAAAAAGTTGAGTGACACTAATCATAGAATTGACCAGCATGAAGAAAAAGAAGGAAACAGACTGATTAACGGACTCATTGTTACTGCTCCTCGAATTGAGCCACAACTGAAATGATGAAGCAGCTGTCTACATTCTTTCTTGAGAGGTGTGATATCCAAAGTATTCACTGCTGTAAAAAATAATCCGGAGTCTTTGTGTAAAAAAGATGATTATGGCCCAAAGTTAATCGATTACGAGTGAGACCACCATCGTTTAAAATGAGCTGTATAGCGAAACAGGGCATCGACCATGCAACAATTGACAAATGATTTTAATTAATGTTGTTTCCACAACCTGCATCTTACATACAATGCACCAGGAATTAAAATAATCCAAATCGACAGTCACATGCCTATACAAACCCTGAATCTACAAAAAAACAGAAAGTTCGTCTATAGTGGTGTCTGGAATATTGTGAAGACTGAAAGAAGGCTGTGTTCCACAGACTATCTGAACACTGTTGTAGGCCCAATCATTCTATTCTGCAATGAGAACAGCTGCTTTTTATCTTGCATGTGACAGCTTCTTCGTGGGCAAGAATACTATTATTTATTGGGCATGGTTGGTTCTCCAAGGTTTACTGAGCACAAAGATGACTTACGTCATTTACCCTGGCTGCCTTACAGCCCAGATCTCAAACCCAAAGAGAATATTTGAACGTGTTGGAATAACATATCCAATCAACAAGATCCTCTTCCAATAAATCTGTGAGAATTAAGGAATCGTCTGGTAAAGGCCTGGTCTTCCATGACTTTAGGTGCTTCACCATTTTACTGACTCTATCGCAACCAGGATACATGTTATAATTCATGCCAAAAAGGGTTCAATAAAATATTAAATAGATGTGTCAGTGTGTGTATTGTAACAAAGAAAAAATTAACTAAAAAAAATATTAAAGAAATATTTATATACAAATGGGGAGGCCGTGGCCTGGTGGGCTTTAACTGAAACGCAACTTCTGTAAAGTAAAGCAACATCAGGCACGGCTAGTCATGGGATGGGCGACGACCATCAGTGACACACGATCATTACCCCCCCCCCCCTCAGGCTGCTGCGACCATCATACAGCAGCCGTTAATCCAGGGACCTAATTCGTCGGCCTCTGGCCATACAGGCCCTGGATGGACACATCGGATTACACTGAATATTTAAAAACAACAGCAACAAAAAAAAAACACATTCTTTATAAGTGTACAAACTTATTAATAATGATTTACAGCCTGCAACTACTATTTGATATTTTTTTTTTCAGATTAAATGTCCATTTGTGTCTAAGGTCCAGTATTATAAGAAGCTTTCTGCTTTTGTGTTGTGCTAAGGCACAGGCTAATTCACAAAAGGCACCGAAGTATTCTTTTCTTTTTCCTTTGATTAAAATGATTATAGCATTAATTAAATTGAGGCTTCATTTGGAGGTTATGTGGTCATTTTGCTGTGGGGGTTTTGTACATGGGTTTTGTGGAATTTGTCCAAGGTTTGACACCTGAAGTACATTCCACATATATAAAAACATTATCATAATTCAATGCTTTGGACTGTAGATTTGAAACTAAGTCACCTTTTTTTATTATTAATATTTACTACGAGGAGAATTCTCTAAGTAAGTCACGAATAGTGATTTAAAATATAGAGGGTGATTCAGTCAATTTCTGACCATTTCACTCGAATGACGTGCATTAGGGATAAACAATTGAAAGAATATAAGCGCCATATCGAATTTCTAAATAGTTGGTGTTTGTATTGTTGCAACGGCGCTGCATGAAAATCGTATTGTTGAAAAATGGCACCCGCTTTATCTACAGAGCAGAAATGCAAGGTTGTCGAATGATATTTCGAGACAAAATCACCTGTAATCGTGCAAAGAAAATTCCGGAAGGAGTGTAAGTGTCGAGACGCACCAGGCAGGCAAGCAATCATGGATTTTGACAAGCAATTTTGTGCCACTGGTTGTGTTAAAGGCAAGAAAAAAGGCGGAAGCAAAGCTCGTGCTCGAACGCCCGAAGTTGTCGAAAATGTTCGCATAAGGTTGGTGGATTCCCCTATCAAAAAATCTGTTCGCCGCCTATCCATTGAAGAAGGGCTGTCGTATACCACAACGTGGCGAATTTTGAGAAAGGATTTACACCTGTTCCCGTATAAGATCCATATTTATCAGGAGTTAACAGACACTGGAAGACAGAAACGACAACAATTTGCGATGGAGTTTGGAGCAGAAATGGAAGCCAATCAGGACATTGTAGACAACCTGTGGGTGTCAGATGAGGCCCTCTTCCATCTGTCAGATGACATTAATAAACACAACTTTCGTTTTTGGGGTTCCCAGCACCTTAATGAGATCCATAAGTCACCTCTTCATCCACGAAAGGTGCGAGATTTCCAAAAGAGGCATCATTGGTCCGTTCTTTTTTGAGGGCACCGTAGCGTCACAGGCTTACCATAACATGTTGGAAACCTTCTTCATCCCCGAGCTGCGAAGGAGGCGTATACCGCTTCGACATCAATGGTTTCAACAGGATGGGGCTAGGCCTCACACCACTAATGAAGTGCTGGACTTTCTCAATCAGAAACTCGGAAATCGTGTCATTTCAAACAGGTTTCCAGATCGATTCGGGGTGGCTTTCTTTGGCCCCCTACGAGTCCTGACCTAAACCCATGTGATTTTTATCTCTGGGGTTCCTTAAAGACAGTTTGTTCACAACAGCACCAAGAACCCTAGACCAGCTGCGACAAAGCATCGTCGACTGCTGCACCCTTGTGGATGCAGAAATCCTGGATAGAGTTATGAGCAACTTCACCATTCGGCTGCGAGCACTTCAAAACGTTCGTGGTGGCCACATTGAGCATATCATCAAGACTTTTCCACAGGAATAAAAACTCCGAACTGCCTAACATATCATACTAAAATGCTAAGTTTGTAAACATTAATGGCTCAATAAATCATAGTACTGAAATGGTCAGAACTTGACTGAATCACCCTGTACTAACAAGGGAATCCCTCAAACATATATGTCACAGATTTCCACCATATTGAAATATGTTACTCATCTGAAGCTACTATAGATGCTTGCAAAATAAGAGAGTGCAACGTTTTGTTTCTTTCAAAATAAACCGCTAAAACGAAAAAATTTGAGCATACATAACCATACAAAGACTCCATTGTTAAAGTGGATAGCGTATGTGGGATTCCCTTGTAAATGCAGTACTTTTTAATTTTATTCAGTACATAAGTATGACCCTCCTTTATTAGTACTTATTTATAACTAAATTATTATAACTGAAATTAAAATCAGAGATCGAAACAGGTCATCTACAGACACAATTAATGATATCCTTCTGATCAAAGAACTAATGGTGAAATGATCACAGCTCCTGGAAGATATCAAGTTATGCAGATGATGATTAACCTCAGATTATTGCGAAAAATTGAAATAAAAAACTTCATTCACAGGCTCTTTGACATTTTTAAAATTTCATTAAAAATGAGATATTTTAAATGGTGTCTACAGATATACGAGGTGCGATCCAAAATTTCCCGGATTGGAGCTGTATAACGGAAACATGAAATAGTTTCAATGCACAATGATGCACGCCATTCAAAGCATCATGTTGGAATGATAGAAGACACGTGGAAATCAATATCTGCCAGATATGAACTTTGTGTTGTGTGCAATAAGTCTGAGAATATGTCTGTAAATGATTACCCTAACCTAACACTGTTTTGGTCCTCCTTTGCACTTTAAATTTGGGTGGGTTTTGATTGGGTCTCCCTTTAGACGACAGCTGAACACCATCTCAAAGAGAAGATAATAATACACTGAATATATACTTCAAACATATCGTGAATGCAAAGAGAAAAGGGAAGGAAAAATTCCACGACCTGGACTCGAACCAGGGATCTTTGCCTATCGCTGGCAACGCTCTAACCAATTGAACTATTGTGGATAATGAATCGCCAAGCTGTTACAATGCGTGCAAATGTACTTCTTTGAAGTCACAAATTAGTTCTATTGGCAGGGCAGCCCCCGGCTTGACACATTGTAACAAATTGGACACACTGCAACTGCTTGGTGGTTCATTGTCCGCGACAGCTCAATTGGTTAGGGGTCATTCAAGTATTACATCACACTGATTTTTACCATTTTCATACCACCTCCCCTCATTTTCCACATGCCTTGACCCCCCTTAACGTGACATCACAAAATTTTAACCTGCCCCCATTCTTCATAATATTATAAAGAAATAAATTACTTTATAATCATCATACAATTTTTTTTTTATTCTTACTTTTATTCCAAGGGATATTCTAAATGGGATTCTATTGATATTAAATTTACATTTTCACTATTTTCAACACATATAATTGGAAGTATTATTTTTTTCTTATCAATGAACTGCTCATCGATCCATTCCGTCTCATATTGCTTTTCATTGATGTTAATTATGGCTAAAACTTCATGTCGTTTTGCCACACTACGAGATGGCCATATTTTTGGTATACCGTAAATACTGTATTTAGTGCCGGACCTGAAATACCGGCGCGCCTGCATTAAGCGCCTGGGGGTCCGCTGAATTTTTGCAAATAAGCGCCGGACCTTCAATAACCGCCCGGGCGCTTATTTTAGTTCATTTTGTGGATATTTCTTCTCTTGCTGCTTTCTCACTGGAATGTTTGCTCTCCCAAATGCCACTGCTAAACCGGAAATTAGATACCAGCATGATTGTCTTCTAATTTCTTGCTTTTAATTTTGGATTCATTCAAGCAACATAGCTGATGAAAAATGAAAACTTCACAATTATAGCACCAATTTTAATCTCGCAACAGTAAAACCATTCTACAGAGGCTACAGCCAAACAGTTTAGCATTGATCCTAACGGGAATGGAAAACACAGCAGGATACTTTAGAAAAGATGAAGGAGAAGGGCGAGAATTTTACATATTAGTATCCATCAAAGTTGTTCAGAATTTTATAAGCGCCGGACCTGTAATACCAGCCCGCCTGCATTAAGCGCCTGGGGGTCCGCTGAATTTTTGCAAATAAGCGCCCCGGCGCTTAATACAGTATTTATGGTAACAGGAACTATGCCACAGCTCTTTTGATGATGCCTCAAATAAGTAAGTGAGGCATGATAGGTACCACACTTACTAGAAATTCTTTTTCTCGTTTCATTTTTCAGTGATGGGAATGCTAAGTCGTATGGTATTTCGTTAAATTCAACAAATAATGGATTTTCTTCTAACAAAATGCTACTTATAAAAACAGATGGATAGTTTCCATTATCTTCTGCTATGTTGAGTCCTGCATCATTCTAGAAAATGGGCATTGGAGGAGGTAGAAAACGATTTGGCATTATTCTCAATGATCTTAGAAACGGTAAACAACATTGCTGATCTGTCAAGAAAGGTCACGACTTATTTGCAGGGGCTTTATTGGGACTTGGGATAAACAAAAACATACGGACTCCCGTCCTAGACTTTGGACTGCCTCTGAGGTGACTTTGATTCCCCTCCCTCCCCCTCGTCACAGAATGACAACCCCCCTCCCCCCCCCCTAGCAACGTGATGTAATACTTGAATGACCCCTTACAGCGTTGCCAGCGATAGGCAAGGTCCCTGGTTCGAGCCCAGGTCGCGGAATTTTTCCATCCCTTTTCTCTTAGCTAAACACCATGTTCATATTGACCATTTCTCTTCTGCCGTCAAGCATATGTATTTTAACCTATATTTTGATCCTTGAAGGATGAGTCTTCCTAGTATGATACTTACATGGGAATTAACCAAATATTATAATTTCTGGACCATGAACGTTGATAAAGAGGGGCGGTTGGTTTCCCCTCGGCCGGTTACAGGAATCGCGACAATTCAGTTTGGGGATTCAGTCATCGCGCGATTGTGCAGATAGTTAACATTAACCGAAAATAATTTAAACTTACTTTCTGGTTGTAAAAATATGCGCCCTACTTCGCCATACTCGCAAAATATTTCTCGTAGTTTCTTCACTGTCATGAACGGTGGAATTGTGCTTAAGTAAATAATCCCAGGCTCTCTCGGCTTTTTCGTTTTGGACTTCCCTTCCTCGATACTTTTGCTATGCGATAGTTCCATTATAATACGTAGCAATTATAATCAACATTATATTTCAGATGTCATGTCAACATTATTATTTCCAGCCACATTGTCAACTGTAAAAGGCCAAAATCTTTCGCGCAATTTTATCAACAGGTAGTGCCACAGACCATGAAGGAAGGAAGGAAGTAATAGTGATGTGCCAAGGTTGTTAAAGAGAAGGTGGCCTCTATCGGGGTGATCGATGGTCATTGGCTGCTGACGTGTGACGTCAACTGGAAGGTTGGAGCAGACGAACGCCATAGAAAACAATAGGGAATAGCGGGGGGTTTCCACCTATTTCTACTATCTATCACCAATATAAATGAAAAAAAAAAGACATGCCAAGGTTTTATATAAATACTTTATTGGAATAATATGTGTTTAAAATTCAGAGATTGCAAATAACAGGCCTATTTATATACATTTAGCACTGAAATACAAAAGCAAATACTGCAACAGCGAGGCCACCTCGTCAAAGCAATTCTTCAACGATTAACCTGTTACAGTATTCAGTCATTTAGCATTAAGTGCTAGTACAGCATTAAAACATCTACCGATAAATGTATAATTGTAAAAATATGATAGGAAGAAAAAAAAAGTAATGCCTACATACCCGATTGCTTTCTGTTTGAGTCTGACTGAACACTTTCGTTTTGCTCATATTACAATTTGAGAGTGAAAGTGTATCCCACCTCGTCGTTTTTCCCAACGTGGTTTACAGAGTCTTCAAATGATTCTGAAGCCACTGAACAGTTTTAATTACTTGGTACGAGTGAAGGAGGTGAAGATGAAAGCGAACAGTCTTGTGTATATTTTATTTTCTAAATTCTCTCTCATGTTTCAAATTTTCTCTTAACTGTAGTGCAATCTGTTGGATTTTTGCGTTTTAACACTCGTATCAAGAGCATATCTCCTGCTCAGGAATTCTCCTGCCCGTTACGAGTGTGCTCTTTTTCATTCTAAGAAGGGGTGGGGGGTTTGCTCATTTAATGAAATTTTGCTCGTATCTATTGCCATGAGAAGAATAAATGTATGGAAATTTAATAAATCCACTCTATATTATAATATTGGACTAAAAATAATAAATAATTGCGTTTATTATTAGCAAAAGCACATGGAACTCCAGCTATCTCAGCTTTGTTATGTTAAAAGAGACGGATCGCCTGCCAGGTGACGTCACAATCCCAGAAGGCAATGCGAGTGCTTTTGAGAGAAATCGGCCGATAGAGGCCACCTTCTTTTTAACAACCTTGGTGATGTGCGATACCAATGAAGCATCGATACTTCCGGTATCGAATACTTTAATAAAATACTCGATACCAATATCGAGTACTCAATGAGAAAGTATCGATAGTATCGAGTAAAAATGAGTATTTATTTATATGGTAAAATGCATTTACGAGAGGACGTCGAACCTATACTGAAGTACGTGGAGGCTAACATCACTCATTACAATTAGACCTCATAACTATTACTAGGAGGCTATCATCACGTGTCCGAGTCATTAGCTTTTTTTTTTATTTCCCGTGCGCCCATAGAGCGAGGCGTGAGCTCGACAGCTCGACCTCGTTAGGAGAAATAAAAACAAACGCTTCGAAAGATACTTCCCTAATCAGTAGGCAGCCACTGGAATAAAAGCGTTAAAATATTCAACAGATTCTGAATTAACGCTGAAAATCGAACATCTTCATTAGGTGACTCATAGGTTTTTTCAGTATCGAGTATCGATGTGCAAACTATCGATACTATCGATACCTTAGCCATATTTCGATGTTCGATACTTGAGTACTCGATACCGGCAAGTATCGATACTTTTTGGTATTGGTATCGGTATCGGCACAACACTAGGAAGTAAGGAGGTGAAACACTATTTCTGTATTACGTATTTTGGACTTCCGTTTATGTGGCGACATCTGCCCAACGGTCCGAGAACTAAACTACCCATAATGCATTACTCATTAAACAGTTGACTATTCATTTTGTTTTATTTCTCCGATTGCTTTTCAGTAATTGCGAGGGAAATTTTTATTTTTAATTTTAAACAAATTAAGTGTATGAATTTAACAAATTATCCTTAATTTTATCCCTTCAATATTAAGAGGTTTCATTAGTTCAGTTTCTTAACGCGAAAATAGAAATTATTAAAAAGAAGTTATTTAATTGAAATAATTAAAAAGAATATATGTATAAATAAAAAAAAAAACAATTTCACTTCAAACAAATCCAATTTATTAAAGTAAGGACATAAAAAATTTACATATTACTATTACAAGAACAGTGGAGTATTAATTGTAAAAAAAACAACAACAAAAAAAAAAAACATGGTTAAGTACAATATTCTAGTCTATAATTCTAAATAGTGTAAATTTTAAGTACATTTTGTTGTAAGATATTTAATACATGAAGTAATATTTACCTTCCATATAATACTAGAATATAAAAAATTAATATGAGGTATAAATTATAATATCATAATGATAAATATTTGTATTGTTCAAGGTATTACTAAAAGTAAATTAATAAAGAATAATAAGGTCATATTTAAAATTAATATAAGTATTCGATAAACATCAATAATACATCAGAAGATGTTTGGTTTAGATGTAACAAATGTAAATACAATAATGAAGTAATACATTACGCATATACATTAAATATACAGTAAAAATTTAAAATGTAGGCACATTCCACTCCAAGAGTGTTGATAATGACTTCAATGGTAACATGTCAATTTCAATTATTTTATATAGTGAATTCATGTAATTATTTATCATTATACAGGGCGATTCAAAAGTTACTATGTAGTAGTGCATTTCTTTTGCTTCAATTCTTCATGAATTGTTAAAAGTTCTCTCGCATTAATTATTTATTCTCTAAATATTCTGAATTGGTAGTACACTTCCAAGGTAGAATATCCCCCTAGTCCTCTTATTTAATACAGGATGATTTAAAAGTTATTGCGAGCAGATGCCACCTCCGACCAGCCTCTGCACAGCAACTTTTGAATCGCCTTGTACTTAACCTAGATGACAAGCACATATAAAGCATGAATTAATACTCAATTTCCATTTGTATTCAATAGCATTTTTTTCACTATTCCTTGACAAACCATTAATGAAATAGTAAACAATTCACAATAATTAAGACAATTAGACATATGCAAAAGAATTTAATAATTAAGGTAAATAACAATTCTGTGATACAGACAAATATGTCGAACATGCTTGGACTATATTTTGACAATGGTTTCAAGCAAATTATGTTCCTGTGTATGTTTTGTGTTTAATATATTTTGCATTTATTGTAATTATAAAAACAAATGAACTCAATGTTATTTTATTTATTGTGGTCTGGATAGAAACACTAAAGAAATAAACTTTTTAACTTTTCTGAATAAAGTTCTCATTATCACTCTTTCCAAAATTCCTGAACTCCATATTAAGACTTTACTTTCCAATATGTCCTTGGAGTCATAAACAAATGAAGTTCTCATTTAGCATAATCTGAGTATAGATTAAAATAATTTACGCTGGATGTTAAAAATAATTCAATTTTTCTTTAACCCATTGCTTAGAGGAAATAGTGAAAAAAATTTGACACACACATAGAATTCAAACATTGGTAATAATGGCAGTGTCCATTTGCCAAAAATATGATTCTGCAGATTTACTAATTGCTTTAAAATGAGTTAAGATTTCTTGTGGGAGTCCATATTATCTTCCTGACTTGTCAAAACGTTTTGGTGTTCTTCACAGTTGTGATGAACTAAGAATTTCTTAGCCATGTAGCCAGTGATTTTTCTACATTAATTTCATTCCTCCACCCCCCCCCCCTACCCCAGCAGCATCCTTAGTTGATGTATTAGCTACAGGATGTTCTTTCCACATAATGAAATCTCTTATATTAAATATTCCTGATCATCTTCAGAATTTATGGATGGTGATAATTTGGTTTTGTTTACAAGAAGTGTTTCAAGGAATTTTTTAATTGGGAAACTGACAGATATAAATTGCCTCCTCCTTTTTGGTAAATTGTGGAGATAGTATTTTCTAAAACATCTCGATTGAAATGCCTTGTGATAATTTTTACATTTAATCCAGTTCTATTGTTTTCAACAATTTTGTCTAAGGATGCATCTCCACTTTCAAAAAAGTAACCAACTGATAGCTTCCAATCCTTTGTAAAGCCTCTGATCATGATCAAGTTCACTAGTTCTTTCATTATAATCAAAATCTTCAAAACCAATTATTAAGTCTTTTATTCTTATGTAACTTAAATTGATAGTCAATTTCATTTAAAGATATACAATACAGATCAGTTTTTCACTCTTTTCCATTTGGCTAGCATTGATTTGTAATAACCTTTTATTAATTAAGTGCATGTTATGTACCCATGAATGCAGACATAAAAATCAGGTCAGGTTAAAGTTTATCTTTTTTCTCTATAAACATGTAAGCATGAAAATAGAGTCAAAGAGCAAAGCTCTTTTCTACAATTTGCCAAAATATCCCTTATTTCTTAATTTTTTATGCCATTTTAAACTGAGTGATAACTAATTGTAAATAAATAGAAATAAACTTCTGGGGCTGTGGTTACTTACAGTTTGAAGAAACAGGAGTCAAGTTCCACTTGACTACATTTTAATCAACTTTTTGTGGTCAAGTGAATTTTGTATTTTCTGTTTCTTCAAATTAATTCTAAACTTTTACAACATATAACTTTAAAAACTTGAGTGATCTCTACAACACAGATCATCTCTGAAGTGGGAGTTTTCAAAACTGATTTTAGTTTTTCTCAAATTAAATTTTGATCTATACAACCTCTTCCTTGTCGATTTTAATGGATAAATATCAGATCTTTTCTTCTTTTGTACATTGGATGTTGGACAGCTGGGTTTCTGTGGCATTAATGGTGCTGAGGCAGGCAACGACTCTTCATGCTGCTCTAGAGAATAAAAATTTAGTATTATTCAGTTATATTTTATCTGGAGTGATAATATGAATTATTTCTTTACTTAATATTTACTATTTATAGATAGACAACTCTAAAAATAATAAAAGAATGCAATATGGAATAACATTTACCTTGAAAATTAGTATTACACATGGTTTCTGAGTTCTTGTTCTAAATACAGCTCTTCGAAATTATCATTACAAGGTCCTGTGAATTTTATATAAATATTAATTTAATTAGTAAAAAATATTTAAAATTGCTTTTTATCTAGGAAAAATATAATAAAGGAAATGTTAATTCATTTGAGTTTAATCATCGCTTAATAATAATCACTTTGCTTTTATTCAAATTCATGTTTTATAGTTTTAACAGGTATTCATCCCGATATTAAGCGATTGACTGTTTAGGGAACATTTTATTTACCTCCGCACTCCTTCCAATAGGATTTTAATCCCAGAAGTGTTGATTTTTTTCCCTTGCTATTTTATTTTATCAATAGGTAATGTGCGCGGGTAAGTGAAATAAACATATCCAGAGTTCAAGTTAACAAATGAAAGGACTTTATGTTCCTCATTCTTCCCTAATTTCCTTCACCAAAAACTTTATCGTTTCTAAAAATTAAATTCGCGTTATATTTATAAGTAAAGTTCGAAATTGAGATAAAACTTCTTAAAAGCGGTTAATTTCTCCTATCTGATCAAAATCGCAAGCAGACTAAAAAGTATGTTCTGGAAGCATCATTATTTTTTGAAAATAGGTGAAGCGCGCATTCCCTTAACTGTTTGTGACAACAAATTTAAACTTATCATGTAAACATTTATTCGCCACGCAACTTTATAATGACAGTAAAGTTTCTTAAATATTAAGCACGAAACAAACTAAACAGATTTTGAAGTTCTAATTTTGCGTAAATTAAACTCTGCAAATTTAACATAAAAACTAATATAAATTTTAAAAGCATTATTTACCTTGTTTTGACAAGTTGCATTTTGGACGAAGCCTCACGCATGTTACTCCATTTCTTAATTTTCTTTCTAACATTTCATTAAAATAATAATTTCAGTTAAAATTTATACTATTCGAATGTAGTTTTCTGTAATGATGTGAACAATTATTGCCGAACTTCTACCTTTGATCCCTGAAAGCATATGAAGCCTGTGACATGTAGGAAAGACTCGATTCTCTTTTCCGTTATTTCTCCTTAAGTGATTCGAACATGCCTATTTTAGCGCTTCATTTTCGCATCGAATAACTCTCGGACCGTTAGTGCGAGGGCGCGCCAAACCGGAAGAACGAAATTTGGACTCGAGTTTCGCTTCCTCCCTTCCTTCTTCCATGCCACAGACCGTTAATGCATAACTGGCGGCTAGGGACCATGGAGGTAGGAATAAGTTATTCCCAATGACGTATATTAAAAATAGACTCCGAATCCTATTGTTAACAGCGACAAAAAGTGAAGCAAATTGAGCCATGACAGTTCTGGGCAGGAGTGAGCCGTGGAATAATTAACTGTCTGGCTGCTTTGTTTTTGAAGATTTTGGGCCCGAGGAATAATTAATTCAAAACCATGATTCAAAGTTGTTCTGCGTTCAACTGTACAAACAGACAAGAAAAAGGATCAGGAACCATTTGCCACAAAAATAAATCAAAAATACGTAACTAAAATGAAAATACGTTACTGAAAGACAATCGAAACGAAACGAAATTGAAATTGAAACCATGAACGAAAAATTGTTTATAAAATATAATAAAATACTTCAAATACAAAGTAAACGAAAAGATAAACTTATCACTCCGTGATCGGCGTGTGAAAGAATTATTAATCAGCTACTCTCGTGTTTAGCCATGTGTTTTGCATCATCTTCATTCACTTTCAGCCATGACAGTTCTGGGCATGGAGCTTCCCAATTTGCTTCAAGTTACAACAATAGGATTCGGAGTCTACCTTTAATATACGTCATTGGTTATTCCTACCTCCATGCTAGGGATTGAGAAGATCACAGAGTAAACAGAGCGATCATGCAGCATTAGATGTGTTAGACAGCTGCGTCGCCACCGGAAACTCTCGCGTGGCCATCGTTTGGTGGGACTCAGATCGCAAATTCCACGTTACTTTCCATGTGTTTAGGCACGTATTTGAGGGTAGGGAACGGGTTTTTTTTTTACTTTAGCTACCGTGGAAAGAGTGAACAACATACTAAACTACTGCGTGGCATACGGACGTAACATGAGAACAGCAAAAGACAGCGGGTTATCTTTTCACAGATAAAAAAAAAAGAGAATTGTAAGTCATCGTGCGTTATATGGCTCAATCGTGGGTCGTTTTCAACCCAGGCCCAAATCGCATGCAAATTATATCACCAGCCTTTCTTTGTGTCCCCAACATTAAAAATGTTTTGTTTTCTAAAAAATGTTTGTTTGAATAAAATATCAAAGAATTTCAGTCATTTTTCAGCAGTATTACCAGTGTAAGGTGCTGGTAAATGCTTTCAAAAGGTTCACTTTTAGATAAATAATTAAATATATAGTGGAGATGACCTCCAAACATGATGTAAAAATTTTTCTATCGAAAAATGGAAGGAAAATTTTTGGTAATCAATATTTTGCCCACTTCCTGACTACCTACAGCTCTGCAACTTTCCCCAACGGCGTCTTATAGATGATAATGCATGTTTCAATCTTTTAATTTCACTAGTCTTTCATTTATTCGTAAGTTATGTAATAGGCAGTGGCTACGTACAGTGCAACCTTGTACGCCTTCCGTTCAATGCAACGGAAGTGGCTAGCTATACCGCCATCTACCAACAGTTTCAGACTCCTAACTTTCTCTAATTTCGAAACAAGCAATCTGGCAGATTCCCATCGCTAAGTGGAAAACACTAGCCGCCACTTCTACAATACTAGTACGTGGACGCTAACGCTTCGCTCACGGCGACCCCGAATTACAAACATACCCCCAACATAACCGGTTACAGGGGCAGTTGGTTTCCCCTTCTACAATATTAGTATGCGGACGCTAACGCTCCGCTCCAGCGTCCCCTGCCCGCGGCGCACGCTCCCTCGCTTCGCTCACGGCGACGTCGATTTACATACGTACCCAACCTATTTGTTTACAGGGGGCAGTTGGTTTCCCCTCGGCCGGTTACAGGGGCAGTTGGTTTCCCCTTCTACAATACTAGTACGCGGACGCCATCGCTCCGCTAACGCTCCGAATGGCTGCCAGAAAGTTACGGGACCTCATTTTATGGCTAAACCTAAGTTAACCTCAGTCAACCTAACCCAACACTAGAACGTTCAAAAAATGCTGGCTTACCTTTAAGGCATGGTTCCTTTCGACAATGGCTAATCATCCAGAAAGCAGAAAAAAAGAAAATCTGAAATCCACACGACCGTGACATGCCAATTGTGTGGTTGCTATAACAACAGCTAGCCAAAACACGCCCTCTAACGTCGGAATCCACACAATACTGTTTTGATTCTGTCGGCAGATGGCGGCACAGCTTGCCACTTCCGTTGCATTGAACGGAAAGCGTACAAGGTTGCACTGTACGTAACCACTGCGTATTTAATATTTAAGTTTAATATACATTATATACAGTGCAGTCATGATGTAACGACTAAAAAGAATAAAATAAAATATATAAAATAAAAATTTTAAAGCACACATGTAAGGCCATGTAGCAGTTCAACATTAATTTTTATTTCCTATGAAATTAATGAATATTACCTAAAAAATCACTTTTTTGTGAATCAATGAAACAAAGTTTTGGGAAAATATAAAAATTTCACATGAAAATCAATGTATAC
>JAHWFO010003154.1:0-12076 GCA_023313115.1 Rhysida immarginata
GCATCTACATAAAGGCTCTCTACCGGACTTGTTCGGAACGCTCCTATGGCAATTCTTATGCCTAGATTGTGAACGGGGTCTAACAGCTTCAAAGTACTTTTTGAAGCAGATGCATACACAATACTTCCGCAGTCCAATTTAGATCTAACTAGAGAGCCGTATAAAAAAAGATGCATCTTCCTATCCGCACCCCATTTGGTAGCGGAAATGGAGCGCAAAACATTCATCGCTTGTAAGCATCTCGCTTTTAAATTACGAATATGTGGGAGCCATGATAATTTTCTATCAAATGTCAGACCCAAGATTTTACGTGAGTCCACCACTGAAAAAGGGGATCCATAAATTGTAAGGTCTGGGTCTGGATGGAGACCTCTCAAAAAACAAAAGTGAACGGTTCTTGTTTTTTGGGGTGAAAATTTAAATCCTACTTCTTTGCTCCAGGTTACAAGCTTGTTGACGGCCAGTTGCAGTTTTTTTTTTATTTTATTTATTTATTTATTTATTTTATTTATTTGGTAAGGAAATACAATAGCATCTGCCCGGGGCCAGTATGGCCAAACGACCGACGAGTTTGGTCCCCGGAAGATGCAGACAAATTGTAACAGTACAAAATAATAAATTATGTATTGTAATTGATAAAATATATAATTAGAAACAAAGGATAAAATTTTGGAGTTATCATTAAACGAATTCAAGTAAAATTTAAATTTATCAGAATGGAGAAAGGAGGCAGAATGAAATAAAGAAAGAATATTATATAATTGGTAATGAAGTATGACAGTGAGGGTGGGGGAGAATAGGGTAACAGCTGGTTGGGGATGTGTAGTATTTCTTAATGAGGCTTTTAAAGGTGGAGATGTTGGGTGCAAGGCGAAGATCGCAGGGTAATGTGGACCAAAGTTTGTTGCCAGATTTTGATATACTTTTTAGTTGGTAGTTCCGCTTAATGCGTGGGAATCGTAGAAAGTTAGAGTGACGTGTGTTGTAAGGTGGGGAAGTAGGTGATGTGAACAAATGTTGGGGGAGGGATATTATAATGTGGTTATTGAGTGCTTCGTATATAAAGATTGCTAAGTTTGTGGGATAAAGTTGGTGAATTGGGGTTATACCTATTGAGTGAAAAAGATGTAACACAGGGGCGGGTTTGGGTAGTTTAACAACGATGCGAGCAAACCATTTTTGTATCCTGAGTAAGCGGAGTAGGTTGAGTTTTGTAGTTGCGCCCCAGAATTGAAGGCCATAGGAAAGGGAAGGGTGATTCAGAGTGTTGTATAATAGAAGGAGGATTTTTGGGGGAAGATAGTGGAGGCGGGAGAAAAGACCTAGGCGTTGGTTTAGAGTCGTGGCTAAAGAATTAATGTGAGTGTCCCAGGAGAGGTTATGGGTTAGGTGAATACCTAAGTATTTAAAGGATTTGGACGGTGAAATCTGTTGGGAGTTATAAGATATCGAGAAGTCATTTATATCAAATTTTTTGTTATGCTGGTAGAAGATAATGTATTGGGGCTCAATAAAGAACATTGAGGACCCTCGACAGTAGATGGCAATATCGTCAACGTACAGGGAATAGTTCACAGTGGATGGAAGTTGTAAACAAGCCTCATTAACAGCAATGAGGAAAAGGAAAGTACTCAGCACACATCCCTGTGGGACGCCATTATCCTGTGTAAAAGGGTCTGAGTGTGTTGACCCAACGCGAACTCGGAATGTTCTATTCGCCATGAAATTACACAGGAAAGTGGGAAGGTGTCCTGTAAGGCCGTATTTATGCAAAAGTATTGCTTTTCCATGCCTCCAAGTTGTATCGTAGGCTTTTTCCAGATCGAAGAAAACCCCTACGACATGTTGTCTATGTATCTGCGCTAGATGAATCTCATGCTCCAACTGAAGAAGGTGATCAACAGTTGAGCGGGATTTGCGGAAACCGCACTGAAAGCAGGTGGTTTTTTTCCAGGTACCACATAAATTGGACCATCCTTTCCAAGACTTTGCATAGACAGCTGGTTAGCGCAATTGGTCGATAGTTTAAAGGACAAGAGTGATCTTTATTTGTTTTTGGAATAGCAATAACAATTGCTTCTCTCCACAAAGTTGGAATCTCTCCTAATGACCAAATGTAGTTATATAAAGGGAGAAGATGAGCATACGCTTCCCTCGTGAGATGTTTCAGGAAAGCGTATAAGATTCCATCTGGGCCTGGTTCAGAATCTCTGGAACAACGAAGGGCAAAATGCAGTTCCCGCGAAGTAAACGGGAGATTGTATTTCTCGAGGTTTCGAGATTTAAAGTTTATAACATGCTATTCTTCAATACGTTTTTGTCTTTGAAAGGAGGCTGAGTCATGTTTTATTTGTGAAACCTCAGCAAATGTCCTTCCGAGGATATTAGCTACCTCCTTTGGGTGAAAGTGTGTATGCCCAATTTCAGTGAGAGAAGGGAGTTTATACGGGAGTCTTTTTCTATTTATTTTCCTAATCATGTTCCATACAGTTTGAAGAGGGGTGTTCCTATTAATGGAGGAAATATAATCCCTCCAACAGATTTTCTTATTTGTGGAAATGATTAGATTACAACTGGCCCTTTTCTGTTTATAAGTGATAAGATTCTCGAGAGTTGGTTGTGCAGAGAAAATGCGGAGAGCTCTCTTTCGTTCTCGAACCGCTAGGGCACATTCTTCATTCCACCATGGCACTGGTATTTTCGTGGAAGAGGATCGACATTTTGGAACGGAATGTTCTGCCGCATGGAGGATGCGGGAAGTGAAATCTACTACAGCCTCATCTACAGATGGAAAGGGTGTTTTATTCTCAAACTGTAGATGGGATTGGCAGACGTGCTAATCTGCTTTATCCAATTTCCAACGTGGTAGAGGGTTGGAAAAAGATAAAGAACTCAGAGAAATATTTATCGGGAAATGGTCACTACCATGTAAATCTGAGAATACGCTCCAGGCTAAATTAGGTGTAAAAGATGAAGAGGATATAGATAGATCGATGCATGACAGAGAGCCGTTGGCTGAGTGGAGGAATGTTGGAGAGCCATCGTTTAACAAATTGATGTTAAAAGCATTCAAAACTTTTTCTATCATATATCCTCTTTCAGAGAGCTTTATAGACCCCCAAATGGGGTTATGGGCGTTAAAATCACCCATAACTGGAAAGGGGCTTGGAAGTTCACACAGTAGAGATGACACAGATGTTTCGTCCGTATATTGATCCGGAGGTAGATACAGTGAACAAACAGTTAGAGGTGAGAGGTCTTTGAATAACACTCTAACTGCTACTGCCTGGAGATTCGATGTTAAATTAATGGTAGTAAAAGGCAAGGATCTTTGAACTAAGATGACAACACCGCCACAGGCTTTATTTCCCATTGTATAGTCCTTCCTTATAAAATTAAACCCTTTTAGGGTCGGATACTGGGATGGCAAGAGAAACGTTTCTTGCAAAGCCAATAAGGAGGAGAACTTATTGACTAAAAGCTTCAGGTCTTCTAAGCGACAAAAGAATCCATTAAGATTCCATTGTAACAGTGCCATGATGGAGGTTTTAAGATGAAAGTTTAAACTCCCGGGATAACTCTATCTCTTCAGTAGGAGACACGTCCAAGTTTAAAGGGAAGTCTGGCCCTCCCCCCAGAACTGGAGAATTAGGAGTAGAAACTACTATACGTTTTTTGGAGGGGTCAGAGTAAGGTGACACCTCTGACGAGCGTTTCTTACCCTCTTCCCTTTCCGAAGTTTTTGGAGGAGTTCCAGGTGGTGTAACTGATTTCGAAGTCCGACTAGTCCTAGCAGATGGTCCTGTGGAGGTGGAAGTTCCACAAGAAAAGTCTGCGATACTCAAGTCAGTCATTGTTCCAACAGACTTAATAGAAGGACGACTCTTAACCACTGCTGCATAGTTCCGGACTTCATTTTGTTCTACCTGCCTACGCGCTTCCGGAAAAGACAGATTCCCAAGGAAACGAATCTCTTGGATCTTCTTTTCCTTCCGCCAAATAGGACAGTCTCTTGAAAGGGCAGAATGGGCTCCCTTGTAGTTACAGCACCGTAACTCGTTAGAACAATCTTCCATCTCATGTCCAGGCAGGCCACACTTACAAAAGACTGCATTAAAATGACAGTTTATTCTCGTGTGGCCGTACTTCTGACATTGGAAGCATCGCAACGGGTTGGGGATAAAGGTTCTCACGTAACATTGGATATAGCCGACATAGATGGTATCTGGCAAAACTGTTCCCTGAAAGGTAACAATGAAGGAATTTGTAGGATGAGTAACACCATTCCTCCTTGGAGCGATCCGGCGAATGTCAACAACAGATTGATTATCCAATTCGGCAATGATTTCCTCATCCTCTATTCCTTCCAGATCCTGCCACGTGAAAACACCTTTTTTATAGTTTAAAGTTGCATAGGGAGAAACCGAAATGGCTTTCCCTGCAAACTTTTTCAAGGATAGCAGGGTGGTGGCTTGCCTATCCTTAACAACCTTGATCAATAGATTGCCATTAAAGAGTCTCTTGACATGTTTCGTATCACCAACGAGGCGTTTGAGTTCTTTAGAAATTAAAAAGCGGGAGATGGTCTTAAACGACTCCCCACTTGCCAATTTCATCTCCAACAACTTCGGATTTCTTGGTGGTCTTCTACTGAGTCTCCCTTCACGATAAATATTATTGGTTTGTTTCTGATTGATCTGCTTATTATTTTTACCCATAGTAAATGCAGTAAAGTTTCATCTCCCTCGCTCCCCACCCACCACCGAGCCCAACAAGGGGATGCACATTGGCACCAGGGATACGAGGGGGACATAGGCAGCGCCTAACCCTTTGGCCGAAGCTTCAAGGGGTGACGACCAGCCGATTGATCTGGACGTGCTCATCCAGACCTCCCATTTTTCCGAGAAGCAGGGGCCAAAGTTATGTGTTGTTCCGGAAAGCCTTCCCTCAACCACCAGGATCCCCCTTTCCCCAGAAGTAGGGTCGCTGCGTACGGCAAACACGCAGGTGGACGTACTGGTCGTAATGGAGGCCATGTCAAAAACATGCCTGCATTGCGAGCACCGGTCCCTTTGGGAGGGTCCACTACCGACCGGACACTTTTAGTCTGGCCTCTCTGCTAAGGCCTGTCTGGCATGGGTGACCCGATCCAGCATAGCCCTTCGCATCACTGAGGCATTCAAGCCCCTCCACCACGTCAAGGTGGTGCCCACGGAGGGGAGGGGCTGGTGGAAAGGTAATGTTTCTCTACTCAGCAGGAATGATGTTAAGAACGATTTTGAACGTTTGTGGCGTTGCTGGACAGCAGAAGGCAACTTTTCTGTTCAGTGGTGGCAGGAATGTAAAAAAAAAAATTCGCAAATGGTGGCGCCAGTGGTCCTTTCATGTTTTAGCGAATAAAAGCAGGGTGATTCGTCGTTTGCAAAATTGTTTGAGAGTCCTTTACACTTCAATCCCGAGAGAGTTTTTTGATCCCTACATTACACAGATCAAAAATGAACTAATGGGTCTAAGACTTACGCAAGCCGAGAGCTTCTTTCGCCGATCGAAGATCGTTGAATTAGTCAATGAAGTGCAGCTCCTGAGTGCCTATGTCCTAAGTACCCATTTCCCTTTGCCATCATCTAATGGGGGTCCTATATCTTATGACGGTCGCTCCTTTAATGGGGTAGACATAGTGGAGGGGGTCCATGCGTACTATAAGGACCTGTTCTCGGCCTATGCTCCGTCAAATCAAATGGAGGAAGAGGATCTTGAAAGGACGTTAGATGAGTGGGTGGAAAACATCTCCTTGTGCACGGATGCCTGTGTGAATCTTCTAACTCAACCCCTTACTTTAGAGGAACTTAGTAGAGCAATTAGGAGGGCTAAAAACCAAAAAGCGCCAGGACTTGATGGTCTTCCCTATGAGCTATATAGGGTCTTTTGGCACATAATTAGTCCTGTACTGCTCCAAGTCTTTGCCAGCGCGCTAACTGGTGGAGGCTTTGACCATCCTTTTTCACGTGGAATAACGATGCTGTTACCTAAGAAGGACAACGTTACTACCTTCGAGGATTTTCGACCCATCACCCTGATCAATTGTGATTGCAAAATTTTCGCGTCTGTTCTAGCCCAGCGTCTGCAATCAGTATTTCCCCAGTGCATTGGTCGGGAGCAGACGTGTTCTGTCCCCTTTAGGTCAGTGCAGAATAACACCTTTCTGCTAAACTTTATCTCTCATGAAGCCAAAGAAAATAACAAACGTATTGCTGTCTTAAGCCTTTGACATGGTACATCGACCCCTGCTTTGGAAGGTTCTTCTGAAATTAGGGATTCCAAATTTCTTCATCCAATGGATCCAACTTCTTTACGCAGATGCAAGCACCAGAATCTGTTTTGATGGGCACCTCTCCCAACCAGTCTATCTGCGTCGTGGGGTTAGACAAGGATGCCCACTTTCTACGTCCTTGTACGTTTGTTACATTGAAGAAATTATTCGGCGAATCGTCTCAGATCGGACGATTGTTGGTTACAGTATGCCCAATGTACCTGCTGAGATAAAACTTTTAGCGTATGCAGATGATCTGTCTTATTGTGCGAAACCACCAATCTCTTCGCTCTGTCTATGCAATTTTTTCAGCCTTTTCATTGGTGACGGGGAGCAGTCTAAATTTAGAAAAATCCAAAGGAATTTTTTGGGGAGATTGGCCACATTCTGTCCTCCAGACCTTTCCCATTTATTGGGCAGATACCAGTATTTCCATCACTGGTTTTCCTTTTTCCTTCACTGAAGATGCAAGTTCGGTGGCCTGGCAGAAGGTACATGGGAAAATTGAAGCTCTCCTCACTAAATTGTCTTCTGCCTCTTTCTCTCTGAAGATTAAAGCACGCATCATACAGACGTACATCATGCCTTGGGTCATCTTCACGTCGGTGGTTTTTTTTCCCGTCATCCCATATTTTCAATTCCATTTCTAAACTCTTATATGGCTTTACGTGGGATGGAAATCGCCGATGTGAGTTCATTTTATGCATTTTTTAAGTTGCCCTGAGGAGAGAGGAGGCCTGAATATGCCTCTGGTTAACATCACTTCACAAGCGGCCTTAGCTAGTTTTTTTCTTTATGGTGCTTTCCGTGAGAGTCCTCCTCTCTGGCTTGGTTATGCGATTTTCTTTTTTGGTTTTGCGTTGCGCTATCTTTTTCTGGAGTGGGGCATAAATCATTACCTACACAAATTTGAACTTACGTGTTACCTTGAGGACCATCGCCTTGTTTTCCACATAGTTTAAAGGCCTTTTTAACTACTCTAAATCTAGTGCCGCAGTTCAGGGAATTCTATGCTGCGTTGCGACCAGATTCTTGCTCTAAAGTAATGTTGTCAAACCCCCTTTTGCCTTGGAGTCAAATATGGTCCCTAATTTCAAGGGGTTGCTTTAACGCAGTCACATGGGACACGGCATGGAAGCTTGCCCATGGAATAATTGTGTCCAATAGCACTCTACATGAATGGGGACGCCATGCGACGGGTGGTTGTGCGCATTGTGGGCTGAGGGAAACGCAAGAGCACCTCTTTTTTGACTGCCCTTTCGCGGCTGAGTTGTGGAGTGCAGTGGGCAAGATTTTTTATTGTCATGGCTCCTTATCCTTTCAGGTCGTCCGGTTTTTCCACCCTATGCCCGTGTCTTCACGCATGTCTCACTCTTTTTGCTTCGTGGCTAACATAGTCAAGCAACTTCTTCGACAAGCAAAAATAGATAGAAGTCGTCGAATATCGTGGAACCCTAAATCTTTATGGAAGAAATTGTACTATTTGGTGGCATTTCAGCTCAGAGTCTCCTTTGATCGCCTGCCCCGGAAAGCTTTTGTTGAACAATATGGGAACTTTGTCATGGCCTTTGTTCCTAGTTTCATGGCTGGTGACTTTCTGCTTCTTTTCCCGGCAGACATGCCTTTATAAAAATACGGTCTTGGTTCTGCGGTATTTTGGAATTCAATGTTGTTGGACTTTCTGTCCTCATTGACGTTTCTTTACATCCTTTGTGGAGTGTTAAGGGTTTAGTGAGTTAAAGAGTGTCTGAGCGACGTATGCATGTGGTCATGCTTGTGAGGGAGTAGATGGGTGTATGAGTGCTATAGCGTGCGTCGTTTAGTCGTTTGTTAGGGGTTTATAAGCGTTCTGGTGGATTTTATGTAACCTCGTAAGTGCTCGTTCATGTATGTCTGAGTAGCGTTGGACAATGAGCCTTTGGGCTTGTAGGTTTATGTCTGCTGGACGTTTTCATATAAAATTAAAAATAAAAAAAACAAAAAAACTCGAGATATTTCTCAAGATTTTGTACGTTATAAAATGGAAAATCAAAAAAAAAAAACAAAAAAATAACAAACAAAAATACGCTTCCCCTCCGACAGTTGAAGTTAAGCTTTGCTTGCCTGATAGTGTGTCTGAAAATGTTTTGTGTGTCGTATGTATGTGTGAATGTTGTTAAGCACATGATCTAACATCTTTCAAATGTGGTGAATACCCATTTGACAAAACACCGTTGTTTAACTTCGCTGTGCGGAAGGTTTAGCGGTTTTATCAACGTGGTATGGCCGTGAGCTGATAGCAAAGGGGCGAAAAGCCCTAGATAAAGGTAGACGCTAAAGGAAAAATAATAATCTCCCATGGTCAGCGAAAATCTCGCCTTTCGAAATGGTTTGAAACGCCTACAAACCAATTCTCGGCTTTCAGAGATGATTTTTTGCGAAATGGACTCTTAAGCCTATTAAGGGTTAGGCTTAGCCCCGCCGCTCGTTCCACAATGTTGCTATCGCCGTCAAGAAGCGAAAAACGGAGTCTGTATGGCGAGTGGCGATTTCGACAGAACTGCCGGCCGTTTCAGCGGAAAATGGGGAAAAAAGAGACCCTTACTCCTACACGTTCGCTTCTCCGCGATCTGGAGAGCAGCAGCAGAAGGTTCTAGGTTCACTGCCCGTGCAACTGTTTCGTTTTTTCACTTTTCCATCTACGTTTTCTCTCAAATACCTTTATTCCTGCCGCTATTAAGGAGAAACGGCCGTCGGCCGCCAGTTGGCACCACCTTTTTATGAGGTGGCTGCTGCTCAGACGTCCGAGCAGAAGAAGAGCGCTCTCCACTCTCATGGCCTGGATGCTCATGTTGTCCGTATAAATGCGGTCCCATCAGAAAGGCTCCAGAGGGGACACAAAGGAATAGTCTCCGATAAGTCCGATACGCATTTGAGAATTTGAAGGAAACAAATATTTCGTAGTGGTCAACGATAACGATCTCATTAGGTAAGTAGGTAGGTAGGTATACACATGCATACATAAAGACATACATACATAGCTATACCTATATATATTCAGATGGGCAAAGAAATAGATAGATTTATAGACATAGATAGATTGATTGATTGACAGGTAGGTAGGTAGGTAGGTAAAGAAGTAGATAAAAAATGTATATGTATGTAAGTATGGGATAAGATATGTAGTTAGGCAAATAGTTAAGTATAGTTAGACATATGGGCAGGCAACGAATAAAGTAGAGTGAAAGATGGGCGGATAGACAGACAAGTAAGAAAATAACATGACGCTGCTATTAGGAAGGATTTTTATGTTTTGAAGACCGAATCTACAGAGCTTCGGGCGGCTTTAAACAATCGCCTTTGAAACGAGCTTGTTGTTAATTCTATACAGAACGCTCACGGTTGAGGAGAGCCATTTTAGGTTCAGCTACGTTTAGCCTCCGAGAAAAGGACTGGAAATCAAGTTTAACGATTTTTATTTTTGGGGCTCTGTATTTCCTCCAGCCTATTGCTTACAGTGGCCGTTTGTCGAATCCAAAGAAGAGGAGAGGCCAATGTTTTCCTCCTCGGAGAGGTATACAAGTCCGACTTAGAGAGTAAGTGCGCCCGACTTGTCTTTTCAAGTGGAGGGGGGGGGGGTTCGAGCAAAAGAGGTAGAAAGGAGAAGTGGCCCCTGCTAAGTTAGGACTATCAAATCAGCCTGGGAAGAGCCAACTCCACAAAATTAGACCAAAAACGTAAAAACGGAAGCTCACAGCACATGGGATTCCCACACGGTCTCCCATCAAAGTACTAACCAGGCCCAACGTTAACACGCTTGGTTTTGGCTCCGTGGAATTTTGGATATATGTAATTCCAGAGCGTTCCTTTTTTATTACTTCTTTGTACAAATGTTGTATGAACACCCAGTGAGTAAGTAGAGAGTCTCTGCTACTTATTTTATTTAGTTAGTTTTATTTTCTGTTGGTTTTTCGGTTTGCTTTGCTTCGTTAGGTTTAAGCTAAGCTTGGTGTTTTTTGTTGCCAAGAGCAACAGGTTTACTTTCGTCGGCAAAATGCCGCAGGGAACGAGGCCAGACTATCCCCGTTTCGTTTTATTGTCCCCGCAAGGGCACGTAAACCCGATTAGTTTAATTATGTGTGTATACGATCTGTTGGGAAACGATGACGCAATAGAAGCAATGGCTCCGTCTGCGGGTGGTAATTATACAATGGTGTTGAGGCATGCTGATGATGCGGCGGCGCTTTGGCGCAGAGATCATTTTATGTGTGTCGAGGTACATGTAAGTTACGAGCCGGTAGGTGGAAAGCTGACGAACTTCTTCATCAGGGGCTTGGCTCCTTCCACTCCTTTGTTCATGGTAGATAGAGAGAGATGGCCAAGTTTGGGAAAATTTTAGACTCAGCGATTATCCCTTTTGAAAATGCACCCAAAGTAAACACGGCGGTCTATAGGTTTAGGGTGCAGGTTACTAAATCTGTTCCTGACTTCATTGTGGTTTGGGGTTACCGGGGTTTTCTTTACTACCCCGGTATGGTCCGTAAATGCTTCCGTTGCGGTTCGCCGGAACATTTAATAGCGTCATGTGTCCGCTGTGACCAGTGTAAACGTATTGGCCACGTCTCCGCGGATTGCATCACAGGTGTTGCCCCTTCGCGTCCTTTAAAGAAGATCTCTTTTTCAGCAGTGGTGGCTGGTTCTACTTTGGGGGCGGGGGGTCAGATTTGGGTGCTGATCCCCAGGATGGGAAAGCCGTCCCAGGTGGAGGGGTGGAGGTTTCAGAGAAGGTGCAGTTGGCTGGTGACGAGGATCTGGTCATAGAGGGAATGGAAGACACCAATCTCAAAAGACCGCACGAAGCTGGCAGTGATTCTTCGGCGGAGGGGCGAGAGCCGCTTAAAGGAAGGGTGGCGGAGACAACGATGTCCTCTTCTGATTATATCAGTGAGACCTCCGAGAGCCAGATTGTTTTTAGTGACGAGGATTTTCTCCCACTGCCGTCATCAGAAAGCACAAGTCAAAAGGGTGTAGTTGGCGAAGTAACGGAACAGTCCAGTGTTGCGGATAAGGAAGAGAAGACGACCGGATTTTCGGATGGGTCCCCTAATGAAGTGGCTTCTTCCGTGGTCGAGCAACCAGATCAGGTGCTGGGTACTTCTTCTAGTCAGGGGGTGTCTGCCGCCCTGTCGGATATTATGGCGCTGTCGGATTCAAATCGATTATCCCCCCCTCCCCCACAAGTTTTAGCTACTCCTTCTCCCCCACCTTCCTCCCCTCTTACTCGTCCTCGAGCCCTTTCTTTGTCCCAGCCAACCTTGCGGTCGTTGCCCGGGAAGTATGTGTGTGTGTTGTCCTTCAATCTGGAAAATATCCAATTATCGTCCGGAGAGCAGGTGAGATGGACGGAGGTTCCACTGGAGGAAGTGGGGATGTGGAATCTCGAAAGAGTAACCGGCAGTAAAGTGTGTCTTTTTAATAAGCTCCTTACTCAGCAGAAAATGGCCCATGGGGCCTTTTTGAAATGGTAAGGGATCGTGTTTGTGGACCGCCTTAGTTTTCTTTTTTTGATAGCCCACTTATTGGCAAATTTTATCTTTTGGTTAGGGGGTTTAGGTTTTTGGGTGGTGATCGGTTGAGACATGTAATAGGTTGTCAGGCGGAAATTAAATTCTTCTTCATGGCCCTCCTCTCTTTGAATACAAACTCGCTACTTTCTGTGAGAAGGCAGAAGATTGTTGCGTCCTTTATCCGGAAGCTTTCGGTAGACGTCGTTCTGCTTCAGGAGCT
>JAHWFO010003155.1:0-30623 GCA_023313115.1 Rhysida immarginata
GTTGTGCATACAATTGCAAAAATTATTCAAAACAGGGTTCAGACATTTCTTTTCATAAGTAATTTACATTTAATATAACACAATAAACTCATTTATAAAATAGATTATTAAAAAATCGGAATTACAAAAATAGAATTCTGTATTTTCACCAGATTTATTTATTTTCATCAAAAGGTTTTAGTGCAATTTAACTTTGTACATGCTAAGTTTGCTCTCCAAATTTATTGAGAAAAAATTCATAGCTACATTTTTCTGTGAAACTTTAAAAAAATCCAAAAATAATTCTACAACAATTTTTAGCCAAACTCAAGAGTTTATAATTTATTTACAATCAAAATACATATTCATGGAATGAATAAAGCAAAATACATATTCATGGAATGAATAAAGCAGAACGATTGTTTATAATCTTTATTAAATCAAAAAGATTTACATTTCTATTACAAACAAAATGAAATGAAATTTATCCATTTACATTACAGTGTATTTTACATTATAAAATATAAAAAATCGGTTTCGTTAATATTCCAACGAAAATTGTCACTGCAATAACATGAATAAATTCTTAATTTGACAAAGAATAATGTAATTTATTATTTAAAATGTGAAGAAATTGAAATATTTAAATTAAACTACAGATTTCCAAAAAATAAAAAATTATATCAGCAATGGATAAGAAACATCAGAAAAGAAAAATGGAAACCAGGACCATTCACAGTCATTTGTTCAATTCTTTCTCAAGAAGAATGTTTTGATTTGACAGGCAAAAGAAAAAGATTAAAACAAAGGGCAATTCCCACAAAATTTGACTTTCCTAAACATCTGCAAACAAAGGTACACTTGAGCACCTCTTCAAATATTAACATATTTATCATGCTTAAACTCTATTATTAAAAAATATAACTCTCAGTTTTATAAAACTTTTTCAAGGAATCTAAACCAAGAAAACGTTATAAAAATAATGACAAGGAGAATGAAACAGATTCAAAGAGTGAAGCAGGACCATCATTTCATCATTCATTTGATCACACATATAGCTTGGAATCTCCAAGAAAAATTAAAAGAAAATTAGATTACTTAACTGAAATAGCTTCAAACACCAAAAAGAAGTTAAAACTTATCAGTAATCAGAAAAGAAAATTGAAACAAAAAATATTAAAATTGGAGCATATAATTTCAGATTTAAAAAATAAAAATATGATGTCTGACAGTGCACTGACAAACCTTTCCAGTTGTTGTTCAATAATACCTTCTGAACTATTACAACGTTTATATTTGAAGAACAACAAGCAAAACATATCTACATATCCACCAAGCATCAGATCTTTTGCTCTGACACTTCAATTTTATTCAAACAGAGCATATGAATACGTCAGGCAAACATTTGATTTATGTCTCCCTTCTACCAGGACATTAAGACAATGGTATTCTAGCATTGAAGGAAAGCCTGGATTTACACAAGAAGCATTTCGTGCTTTATCATCATATGTAAAATCAACCAAATCAACTATACTAGTCTGTAATTTAGTCATTGATGAAATGGCTATTAAGAAGCATGTCGAATGGGATGGTACAAGCTACAGTGGCTTTATCGATATGGGCACTGGATTGGATGATGATTCTTTACCTCTTGCCAAAGAAGCTTATGTATTTATGGTGGTGGCCATTAATGCCAATTTTAAGCATCCATGTGCTTATTTTCTAATTGATGGTTTAAATGGACAAGAGAGAGCAAACATTGTTAAGGAGTGCATTATCAAATTGGATGAAATTATCATAAAAATTATTTCAATCACTTTTGATGGAACAGCATGTAATTTTGCTATGGCCAATTATTTGGGAGCTAAATTGCAGTTTAAAGAAATGTGCCCCTTTTTTCCACATCCCTCTAATAATAATATGAAAATCTATGTGCTGTTAGATCCTAGCCATATGTTAAAGCTAATGAGGAATGCATTAGCTGATAAAAAAGTTTTACAAAATATTGAAGGCCAGGTAACAAACAATTTTTTTACCAATCCATATCAATATGTATTATTTCAAATATCAATATGTAGCTTCCTTTATAAATACACAATAAAATTTACAATTTTCCAGACAATTCAATGGAGATACTTTGAAGATTTGCATTATTTGCAAGAAAAAGAAGGTCTCCATTTAGCAAATAAATTAAGCAACAAGCATATTAATTGGAAAAAGCAAAAAAATGAAAGTTGTTCTGGCAGCACAAACATTAAGTCAGTCTGTTGCAGATGCAATAGAATTTGCAGCACATGAATTGCAATTAGAGGAATTTCAAAACTGTGAAGCCACTGTTGAATTTATTCGACTATGTGACAAGTATACTTTTAATGTTAACATAGTTATATTGAATTAATATCACTTAACATTTTACACATGCATAATTAAGTATATTATAATTGCTAGGTTATTTGACATTTCAAATTCTTTGCATCCACTGGGTAAGCAATACAAAGCTGCGCTGCGAAAAGAAAATGAAAATTCATGGAGGCCAATCTTAGATCAAGCAGAAAATTATTTTAAACACCTGATTGATCCAATGACAGGAAAAGAAGTAGGCCTAGGAAATCGAAAAACTCCTGTTATCGGTTTCTTAAATATAATTGCAACACTGAAAGCATTATTTACTTCATTGGTAGATTCAACGCAACCAGTAATGAAGTATGTTTTAATTCTTATAATGTGTATCGTTTAAAAATATGTGAAGTAATTCAAATAATTTCGTTTCATGCAACGGGTACATATTGACTGGAAAATTCAGCCAAGACCATTTGGAGCATTTTTTTAATTCCATTAGAGCAAGAGGTGGCTGGAATAATAATCCAACGGCGAAACAATTTATGGCTGCTTACAAAAGAATGCTGATCTATCATGAAATCCTAGCTTCAACATCAGGAAACTGTCTCACACAAAACTCGATACCAATATTATTTGCTTCCTCTTCATCAGTACATCATGATCAATATGATATCATCTTGTTATAAAGATACAGCTTGGATATTGGAAAAAATGATGATGATTCCACAGAACTTCCTACCATACAATTTGAAACATTATCAAAATACTGTGATTCTGTTGTTGAATACATTGCAGGGTTTGTTGTTAAATCCTTGATGAAGATTGTTGTCTGTCCTGAATGCAAAGATGCTTTGATGGATGAGTCACTAAAATGCCAATCCTTACTCATCAGGCAAAAAGACAAAGGGGGCCTTTTATGTGCTTCCAATGATGTCATTCAGCTCTGCAGAATATCTGAAAAAATAATTAGAATTAATATAAGATCTGTTAGAATGGGAAATATTCAAATATCTCAAAATGTTTACAATAATCTTTTCACAAAAATTTTAATAGCTTTAGCAGAAACCAACATCAGCCTATTTAATAATCTATCTAATCATATGTTTGAAATGAGCCCTTTTGATAATCATGTTTTAACAAATAATTAACAAAAATATTTCTATTCGTTTAAATTACGAAGGGAAACGGTTGAATAATCAGATCAGAAGGGAAAATTTAAGAACAACTTTATCACGCTTAATTCTCTTTAAAAATCAATAAATCGTTTTTAACCTTTTAAATCAGTATATATTATGAAAATTCTTTTAAATCATTTTTAACCAAGATCAGGCCAAGATGTAATCAAGAGTTAAAAAAAGTTTTTCAAAATAATAATAATCGAGATTCTAAGCTCCGTTAAATAAAAATGCTTTAGATTAGGCCTAAGTAGAATGCAATCTCGCATCGCTCGTAAGCAATTTCATGGCTAACTTGTGAGACGATAAACATGTATTTTCTGATGATATATTAAGCTAATTGTTCCGATTTCCACTACTACTGTTTATTATAATTAATCACCAGAGTTTTCAGCAACTTACCTATGTTATGAAGTTTATTAGAGGACTTCTAGTCAGGAAGAAATTTCCATAGACTTCCATTATAAATTCATGGCCGATTCAGATTTTTTCCCCCTAACAATGGATGCTCGAATACTTCCGGTGGCGCCCATGTGCATTGGCTTCTTAACATAGCACTGCCAGTCTCTACTGTTCATTTGTCTCTGGTCTTGACAGTATCAGAATGAGCAATATGTGCATTAAAGTTTTCTAGAGCTACGTGATTTTTTATCTCGCCTACAACTTCCTTAATTGTTTTCCCGTGATGTCTTATGATAATAGGGGGAATGTTGTTAGCTCTCTTTTCACGAGTGAGATTGATTTGGGAAGTACTGTGCTGCAAATTTTGAGATTATCAGCATTCCATCTAAAGCATTCCTTCTCCGATTATGGCGCTTTTCTACAGCATTGCGAAACAGGTAACAACCTGGACAAAATGCAACTATCCTTTGACTAGCAACTATATCGTTAAGTACTCTATTAACATAATGAACGACTTGAAGGAGTGTAAATGGAAAAAAAACGAGAGAATCGTCTCTCTGAACATTGTCAATTTATACACCAATGTGCTAGCGAGACCATTGCCCTTATTGAAGCCACACTCAAGCATAACGGAACGGACCCGAGCACACGCAAGAGCCTGGTTGAACTTTTGCCACTATCGCATTCGCTGAATTTTTTCTATTTTAATGGACGTTTCTACATAATACTGGACGACGTAGCCATGGGTTCACCAGCCAGATCCATCATCACCTTAGAACGTGAAGGAACGATGGATTAACGACGTGATCAAAGAAGGCGCTATATCACCATACAAGAGATACGAGGACGACACGTTTGTCATACTGGATAGGAGAATATGTTCAGAAGATGCGTTACTGAATAATATCATTGCTATGCATCACAAGTTACAATTATCAATGGAAATAGAGGAAAATACCTTGATTTCCGTGTGTAAGGAAGGGTAGCTGGATTGACCTTCAGTTTATATAGAAAAAATTCGACGACGGCCAACATCACTTCTTTTGATTCCAAGCATTCCAGAGGACGCATATGAACGCTGCGATATGGTGAGGGTTTCGCAAGGCGATAGCGTACTACTTCGATGAAAAATTACGTAAGTTTGAGATGTCCACGTGTTCGAACTCTCTAAGGTCAACCAGTTTCAGAGGAGCGTTGCCAAATCCATACTCCAGGACATAATCAGATATGAAAGTGGCCTATGCGAACGTAATTAGATATGAAAGTCGGCCTACGCGGACCATTTCTGGACATCAGACATGTTATACATAGAGGAATTGACAAGAGCCTGAGACCTAAGGACGTTGATACCTTCACTTTACGGGCCCAAATAGATATCGCTTCTAGAGAGTTTTCCAGAAACAGAAATTAGACGTGGCGTTCCACCCGTCCAAGAACACTAAACGGACCCTTAACCCGATCCGGAAGGATGACGAAGTGGATGTTTTCCAACGGGCGGGTGTATACAAGCTCCGGTGTCCGGACTGTGAGGGGGCCACGTGGACTCGACGGCCAGGCCGTTCAGGAGAGATTCAAGGAAAACCACCGGGCCAGGAAGAATGGAGACGGGAAGTTGGCCTACGCGGACCATCACATAAGGGCTAGACATCACATGTTATGCATAGAGGAATGCATGGAAATCCCGTGGAAAGGGTGTGATTCAGAAAGATTTTGTCTTATAGAAGAAATGGAGATTAGAAGACACCACCACAGGAACGATATCTTCCTTCTTAACGGCCATGCCTTCTTTGATAGGGATGGCATAATTGAAAACCTGATTCGATTGGAAGACAAACAAAAGAGCGGAAGAGCCCCCCCCCTCCCCCCTAATAGGTCGGCGCTTTGAGGAGCGCTCGACTAGGTCCGACATCTCTATTATTAGATAAGGTATGCATGCCGAACAGTCTGTTGAGGCCTCACTCACCTGCTGCTGCTACTGCACGACGATTCTACCACTCGACGGACGACGACATACCTATTGCAGTCTGGACGACTTTCAGTACATCGGTGGATTTTCCGAGAAGACTAAAAAGGTAGGACTTTTCTAAGTCATTTAAACTGAGTCGTTTTGAGTAGGTGCGTCCTTCTAAGGACGGCAAAACCCAGCACCACACCTGCTTCATGATGACATCAGGCACTGTTAAGTATGCTGATGGTAAAGTGTTACCTTGTGACCTGGCCTACAAAGATGCGTGTAAGGATCCGAGATTTCTGGCATTTGACATTATTATCAACGGACAACTTGAGTCATTACGTACTGAGCTGAACAGGAAATATCTTGAGTTAGAATCAAGGGTGGAAGCGCTGTCTAAGGAACTTCTCCCGTTACTTCGGATTCGCCCATGATAGAGGTAAATCGTGATCCAATGCGTAATAATGAAAATGTTTCTACCTGCCTGGAAGAAGTCAACGAAGGAAACTCCTCACTACGAACTAGCGTCAAAAGAAGGCACGAAAATGATTCTGCCGAAAGTGATGGAGGTAACTGGCGTATTGCGCAGAATAAAAGAAACAAAGGTGGTGTTAGAATAGACAACATTCAGTCCACTGTCGATATAGAAAATGGTGTCTCTGTAGCCCTACGAGGTAACAAAGCTAAGCGTGGTTATTCCGAAAGCAATGTCACCCACGGAAAGGGAGTTATTTACATTCCTCCGATTATTATTCGTCATCACGGAAAACCACTCAAGGAAATCCTAGAGGAAATCACAAAACATGTGTCTTTAGACAAAATCATCTGCCACACTGGTCGTAAGGACACCATTAAAATTAAGTGTCTTGATGAGGACAAGCACAAAATTCTAGTATCTGGATTAAAGAATAACGATGTGCTAAAAATCCAGCATCATCAGCTCAAATCAGAAAAGCTGCTGAAATATGTTGTCCGAAATGTTGACACAACGTATGACCTAGAAGACTTTTGTGATGACCTCAGGAAGGCAAATTATTACCCAGAAAAGGCAATCAGGTTGAAAAAGGCAAATGGTTCCGTCGAAATGCCACTGGTGTTGGTTTTACTCCAAAACACTGAGCATAATAAGTCCTTTTTGAGTTTAAAGCGTGTCGGTCCTCTTGCTGTTACTGTAGAATTTTTTAGAGGCAACAAAAGGCCCTTACAGTGTTACAACTGTTTACGTTTTGGGCACGTCTCCCAAGGTTGCACCGAATCGCCTAGATGCAACAAGTGCGCAGGTGACCATCAGTCGAGGGACTGTGCTAATGTAAAGGGTAAAGACCCCCCTAAATGTATTCGTTGTGATGGTCAGCATACTTCAAGTTACACCAAGTGTCCGAAATATCCCCAAGTCAAAAGGATCAAAACCACTAAAGTAGTTGATGGCAGAACCTATGCTTCAGTCGCATCCAGCTCTTCTCATTCAGATGCGGTCGATCCAATCCAATTGCGTAGCATTTATAGGAGTCTGGGTAACCTTCTTAATCTCTGTAAGGAAAGTGGCAACGTACTGCCACAGGTTGCGTCCCACGAAATCAAGAATTGACCATTGACAGACACCACTACAGAACAATTACCCACGGAAAGCTTCGTTGCAATATATGGAACGCCAGGGGAATCTATCGGAAGCGCATCGAATATTACAATTTCATCATTAATTAGAATATTGACATAGCTTTCGTGTGTGAGACGCACCTGAAATCAACTCAAGCTTTTAACTTGCCGGGTTATCATGTTTATCGAAAGGATCGACCTCTGGGTAACAACGCCAGTCAAGCATTTGGTGGAGCAGCTATCATTGTCAAAGATGGCATTGATCATCGTGAGACTGTCACTCCAAATTATGTAGGAATGGAAGCTGTTTCCGTGATAATAAATGACGCCGACGCAGGAGAAATTAAATTCACCTCTCTGTATAATTCTCCTAGGCATAAGCTTGGACCGTGCGAGCTTGACGAGCTGCTGTCTGGGCCCGTTCCAGTGGTTATGGCGGGAGACTTTAACGCTAAGCACCCTGCATGGAATTCCAAATGCTCCAACCAAAATGGCAATATCCTCTATGGATATACTCTAAACGAGACTGACACATTTGTTGCTGGACCCCTTGATGACACGTATTACTGCGACCATTCTCCTGTCAGCGACGTGCTGGACGTTGCAGTTCTTAAAGGATTCTTTAAGCCCTATAATATTTTCACAGTCGACGACTTATCCTCTGACCATCGTCCAGTGATGCTTATCTTTGAGGGCTTGAACATCGATGTTAAGATTGGGCTTCGCTCCAAACAAGACTGGAAACTCTTCAGGGATATACTTAGAGAAAACAGCATTCCATATGAGGAGGTTATTGACAACGAGGACATTAATGCAAATATCAGTTCTATTACTCGTGTTATCAATAATGCTACAGCTTCCAGCACTTCCACTACTGATCGAAAGCGTCCTGAACACCTCGACCTGCCTCCTTATATCAGGCGTCTTATTCTCGAAAGAAACTCTTACAGAAGATTATGGCAGCGTAAGCGACTTCCCTTCTTCAAGACTAAATACAACCGGCTTTCTCGCAAGGTGCAGGAGGAGGTTAAAGCACTACGAAATCAAAGGTGGACCGATAAACTGAAATCCTTGACTGTCCAGGACAACTCTCTCTGGGGAACTGTGAGAGCCTTAAAAGGTAACAGACCAATTCAATTGCCGCCACTGCTTGCAGGCAATGGCAACGTTGTCACCAGCGACGGGGATAAGGCACAATTGATCGCTGATTCCCTGAAAAGTCAATTTACCACGCCTGGTGAGACAAACTTGGACAGCCTCCAAAACACTCAGATAGTTAACGATGGGTGTATCGCTTACCAGTACCTTCATCGTGTCCCCACCCCTACGGAATTCATTAGTGCCCAAGAAATCTCCGACGTCATCAAGCGACTTAAAACCAAGAAAGCAGCAGGTATTGATTCCATTACAAACAGTGCGCTCAAGAACTTGCCTTCTAATATTGTCTCGTTCATTACCAAAGCCATGCACGACTGCTGGAGACATGGTTACTTCCCCGACCAATGGAAAGAATCCGTCATAGTTACCATACAAAAGCCTGGCCTAAACCCTGCTCTTGCTGTCAGCTACAGACCCATAAGCTTGCTACCTGTGCTGTCAAAAGTTTTCGAACGCACCATTCTGAAGAGGTTTGACGAATTCTGTGTAGCAAACAATCTCGTTCGGGATGAGCAATTTGGCTTTCGCCCAGGTCACTCCTGTCAACTTCAGATCTGGCGTCTTGTTGCAGATCTAAATACTCCGCTTAACTGTGCCAAGTACGGTGGTCTTGTCTTTTTGGATGTCCGTAAAGCTTTTGATCAGGTTTGGCACAATGGCCTCGTATACAAGATGATTACTTGCGGTTTTTCGGACGAACTCATTACATTGATTAGTTCCTTTCTGTCAAACAGGACATTTCGTGTCAAGGTTGGATGCTCCATGTCTAATCCTTGTGACGTCAATGCTGGTGTTCCGCAGAGTTCTGTCTTGGGCCCTGCACTGTTCAACTTTTTCATCCATGACTTCCCAACTTTTACTAATTGCAAGTTATATCTATTCGCTGACGACGCGGCCATCATGACTACTGACCGAAATCCCGCTCACGTCATATCACGGTTACAAAAGGCCTTACATCTGTGCGAGAAATGGTTTGCAAAGTGGAGACTCGACTTAAACGTTGACAAGTGCAAGGCGATGTTCATTACGAAGAAACTTCGAAAACCCCCGAACTCCCTCTTCCTTTCTGGTAAACAGCTCGAGTGGGTAAAAAATTATAAATACCTCTGTGTGGTGGTAGATGCCAGGCTAAATTGGGGAGACCACGTCTCCTATGCGATAAGTAGAGCCAAGAAGGCGAAGTTCAGTCTGGTTGCCCTTCTGGGACGAAACAGCGCTCTTGGAGTGGATACCAAACTTCTGCTTTACAAGATGGTTATACGAACCATTCTTCTTTATGGTATGCCTGCCTGGGCTACAATATGCAGACCCAGATGGAAGGATCTCCAAACCTTCCAAAACGTTACTCTGAGGACTATCGCCCAACTTGACAGGAGAGTCGCTACAAATATTTCTATTGCTGAAGATTTCCATATATCTCCAATTGGTAGCTATGTACAGGAGTCGCTGAAAAAGTTGCTTCTGAAGATCAAGGACCATCCAAATCCTCTGGTTTCAGATATTCTGGAACACCCGCTCACGTTTAGAAGTTTCCTCAGGCATCGCAGGCCTCGACACGTTCTGGACATCAATTTCGACGACATCCAAAAGGCCATCTTTCCCGAATACTGGATCTCATAGCTCCTCGTGCTCCTCGTCAATCAACAATCAACTCTATCGTTCTTATAGCAAAAAACCCCATCTTATCCTCTGGATGACTTAACTAGGTTTCATTTGGCTTCTTGCCTAATTCAGTGTACTTCCCCTGGTTACTTCCTGGATGAGTATGGCAGTGAAAGCGTTGCTTTCGGACCACTCGTCTCGTTTTCCCTGCACTGTTCGATTGTTCGATTGTTCGACAGTCTGTTGATGCGTTCACCTTCTACTAATGGCGCTGGCAAGCCGTGGATTTCCTCTTATAGACGTGACGAAAATTTTAATAGTCACCAAGAATTGATTAAGAGCACTGTTACGCAATCTATCGTTCAGTTCGCCTTCAATATTTTGTCCGTTATTCCTATAAATGCCTCATCCCAGTGCTTATCATCCAAGTGTCGCTCTCGGCAAGCATCACGTTAAGCAGGATATTCGACCCCGTTAACCGTTCGTAGAAACACAACGGTATGTAAAAACAAGCACAAGTAGAAATATACGGCATTGTTTGGATGAACCGTGTACATTCTTTGAATAACGTGTTATTTAAATATGTTGGGCTCCCCTTTTCGCAGCTCTGCCAAGCCTTCTATAGTTAAAGACACCTGAAGGTCTCTCTGACGAATGCATGGTCTGCGATTACCAAACCTGCATTGCAACACCTTGTAGAGTCCATGCCAAACCGCGTATGTTATTACAGCCAAAGGAGGATCAATACCATAGTGAACGAAAGTTTCTAATTCATTGGCCTGTGTGTGTATGTCGAACTTTAAGAGAAGAAGGATGATTCGGGCAGACGTGAGGAGTTCTGTACATGGGCTCTGGAAAACTATCGACTGAATCCTTCATTTGTACATAACATTGCGTTCAGTGAACGAGGTAAACCGTCATGACATGAGATATTGGATAGATATGAACTCTCGTTGGACAGATCCATCTAAAGTCGTTGGTGACAGCAGAGTTATGGTGTTGTGTGGGATATGGATTCCCGTTTCACTGGGCCATTTTCATAGACGGCATCTTAAATGCTGATGATACTGCCATCTTGGCATGGGCGCACCAGCCATCTCACTTTATCATTCGGCTGCAGAACGCCTTGAAGAAGTTCAAAGACTGGTTTTATTGCTCGAAACTGAGTCTTAACGTCGGAAAATGCAAAGGCGTGTACTTCAACAAAAAGCTTAAGTATTCTCCGGATTCACTGGTTCTATTCAATAAAAAACTTGAATGGGTTGACAACTACAAGTACCTCGACTCAAGACTCTCCTGGAATCGTCACGTTACTTACGCTCTGAACAAAGCGAAGAAGGCTAAGTACAGTCTTATAACTCTCCTGGAACAGCGCCCTCAGCATCGAATAAATTACTACTGTACAAGACATTGATTCGGACCATCCTCCTATATAGTATGCCTAAGTGGGCGATTATATGTAGAAGCAGATGGAGTGAACTCCAGTCGCTCCAAAATGTTACCCTGAGGACCATTGCCCAGCTTGGAAGAAGGACCGTAAATATCATTACATCAACTCGGAACTGAACATGACTGGAAAGTGTATCCAAGATTTCCTGATCAACATGGTGCAGGACGATGAAGAGCCATGACAATGGCCTGGTGGCTGAAATACTGAATAACCTGATGGAAATGAAGTGGCATACAAAGTATAGAAAACCGAGGCATATTCTTGACGTCAACTACGAAGACATTGGTAAAGTTTCCTTCCCGGATTGCTGGAAGATGTGGTACCACCCCCTCCCCTTCCCCTCCCCCTTACCCACTCTTCTGGCAATCGTCAATCTTAATATTTATATTCATAAAGTGGAAGACCTCTTTGGGTTAGTCAGGCTTCTTGCCTATTTCAGGGTGGAAATTATTCTGGAAGGGTGAGACTCCTGTAAGCACTGCTTACGTGCCACCTAAACAAATGTACACTTCACTGTTCGATTGTCGATTGTCGCGAATGCTACAGAACACTGTGTTCATGTCACTGTTAACTGATGATGGCAGTTTCCCAAGTTTTTTGCAGCAGGATGGTGCACCACCACACTACGGACTTAATATCCGTCAATGGCTGAATGGGCAATTACCTGGTCATGGATTGGATTGACTGGCGGGGTCCTGTGGAGTGGCCACCACATTCCCGAAACCTCACACCGCTAATTTGTGCCTGTGGCCCACTTGAAACAAATTGTGTATGCTGTGAATATCCAAAGCAAACGTGATCTTCAGCAATGCATCCCACAGGCCCCCGATTGACTTCTGTAGATTGCCCCAAGTGTCTTTCGAAAGAGCTGTGAGTGTACAAGAAAGTATGAAGACGACGCTTCCTTGACAGCAGGATTAGAGGAGACAATAGTAATAAAAATAAGAGCAAGTGATATTGAGAAAGAACATTGATGTGAGTTTGGGCATAGTAATGGGTTCTATCGGTGTTGTACAAGGTTTGAAACTGGATCCTGAGGATAAGGAAAAAGTTAAAAGGATAATAATACAAATCCTAATAGGTAAATTGCAAGAAACTGTGAAAAACAGTAAACTGTATAAAATAAATAAAGAGACCACTATTTCCCAAATATTATTTAATGTCCGTAGGCGCATCTCGATGACAACGTCGTCTTCTTCAGCGAAAAACTAGATAAAGAAGAAGACGACGTCGTCGTCGAAATGCGCATACGGACATTAAATAATGAAGTGGAAATAGTGTTTTCTTTATTTAATTTATACAGAGAAGTAATACAATTCATTAACGGACTTACTCATAAACTAGCTTCCGTTAGGAGTAAATTTGAAATAATTAATAGGGTATATGTTCAGCGCAAACAATACGTGTGTGGCATTCGCTATAACTATAACATAAAAGTCAAGGCCTTAATTTGAACAGTGCACTTATAGACATAGGCTCTTCGGTATTCTCGTGTGCGGTCAAGCCTCCTTAGCACTATCAAGAGTAAAACGCCTGAGCAGCTTCCTTCTAATTAATATTGATTATTACCGTAGTGCCAAAGTTCAAGAGTCCGCCATATCGAGAATAATCGACTCAAATGGACGTATCGCATAGATTTGCGAAAAATAAATCATTCGAAACCATCCAGAAGGGCCAATAAGGACAGGGAGTGGGCTATGCGAAAACCGGGGGCTGATATCAAAAAAGGATGTCAGGGAATGGAGGGCACTTACAAAAAGAAGTGAAATCCCATCAAAAACATTTCATGTAAAAAATGTAGCCAAGTCTCGCGACTCGTTAGCCGTAAAAAGTTGTGAGATCTCATGTAGGGCCAAGTCTAGTGCGCTTTTTAACTCTGACACTTTCATTTATAAACCACTCCATATCATTACATCTTTAGTTAAAGAACACTTTGTGACTTGGCAATTACGCAGCGCAGTTCTCATATATATAAATATGCAATCCTTTATTAAGTGAATATTAAAATGACTGCATCAGAAGCTCAGGAGCTGTTAGGTAAAAAATTTATATTCCTGATTACAGTAGTGTCAAAGCTTAAGAATCTAGGGAAGCTTACGTAGCGCTATCAAGATTAACAAGTCTGAGCAGACTGCATCTAATTAATATTGACGATTATAGTGTCAAAGCTCAAGAGTCAGCCATAACTGAATATAATCGGCTTAGATGCAGTACCGCCCATACTTGCCCAAAATAATTCATTCGAATCACAGGTATATCTTACAACTTTACAATGCTATGTAAAAAAATTAAATTCCACGCAGTAAATACATAAACGTTCAGTTCCCATATAAATATTATTATATGTAATAATTTATTAATAAACGTGAATAATAAAATGTAAACAATAGCCGTCACATTCTCGTGCTGCGTAATTGCCAAGTCACAAAATGTTCTTTAACTAAAGATGTAATGATATAAATGAAAGTGTCAGAGTTAATAAGCGCACTAGACTTGGCCCTACATGAGATCTCAAAACTTTTTACGGCTAACGAGTCTCGAGACTTGGCTACATTTTTTACATGAAATGTTTTTGATGGGGTAATTTTAATTTCATATGTGTTATCCTATTGCATTTTTATCGCTGCCCTCTTATTACTTCCTATTGTCCTCCGTCCTGTCCTATCCCAACACGTCTTCTAATTAATCTCATTTGTTCTCTTCTTGCTTTTTCAGCCAATACCGTATTACTATTCCCTATGCAAACTATATATAAACGCGTCCGTTATTACTCCTTTCACCTTACCGCAAATGGCAATGCTGTCACAGGTGATCAAGATAAAGCTCAACTGATCGCCGAATCCCTGGTAAAACAATTCACCACTCCTGGTGAGGACAACCCGGATGATTTCCCAAATATTCTTCTTGACAACGATGGATGTATCGCATATGAGCTCACTCATCGTATTTCTACCTGTGAGGACATTATTGGTGTTCACGAAATCTCCGATGTCATCAAACATCTTAAAAGCAGGAAAGCAATAGGTATCGATTTCATCACAAATAGTACTCTAAAGAACTTGCCTCTTAATGCAAAGGAGACGACGGATTCCACTAATTCCACAAAGAATTTATTCATCATAACATAGATCATACGAATTCATACTGAAGATGGCTAAGTTGTAGCCGAAATGTACATCTATGTTATGATGAATAAATTCTTTGTTGAAATAGTGGAATCCATCGTCTCCTTTGCATCAAAGTATCCACAGATTGGACAGGTCAGTCTTGTTTTTAGGTATATTGTTTATGTTATAAGTACTCTGTTGCCTCCTAATGTTGTTGCGATTATTACCACGGCCATGAATGACTGTTGGAGACATGGTTACTTTCCTGTCAAATGGAAAGAATCTGTTATCGTTACCGTATCGAAGCCTGGTCTAAACCCTGCTCTCCCTGTCAGCCTATAAGCTTGTTACCTATGCTATCAAAAGTGTTTGAACGCGTCATTCTTAAGAGATTTAACGACTTCTGTGTGGCTAACAATCTTGTTCGTGACGAGCAATTCGGCTTTCGCCCAGGTCACTCCTGCCAACTCCAGATCTGGAGGCTTGTTGCAGATTTAAATACTCCTCTTAACTGCGCTAAATATGGTGGTCTTGTGTTTTTGGATGTCAAAAAATCTTTTTATCAGGTTTGGCACGAAGCCCTGATATACAAAATGATTACTTATGGATTTCCGGACGATCCTATTGCCTTGATTAGATTTTTGCTGTCGAACAGGATATTTCGTGTTAAGGTTGGCTGCTCCATGTCTGACCCGTGTGACGTCAAAGCTGGTGTTCCCCAGGGTTCTGTCCTAGGCCCTGCTCTCTTCAACTTTTTCATCCATGACTTCCCAACATTTACAAAATGCAAGCTGTATCTGTTCGCAGACGACGCGTCCTTCATGACCACTGACTGCGTTCCCGCTCATGCCATATCTCGATTGCAGAATGGCTTACATCAGTGTGAGAAATGGTTTGCTAAGTGCAGACTCAATCTAAATGTTGACAAATGCAAGGCGATGTTCATCACAAAGAAACTTCGGAATCCACTGTCCTCTCTTCCTTTCTGGTAAAGAGCTGGAAATGGGTAAAACATTACAAATACCTCGGAGTGGTAATAGATGCCAAGCTAAATTGGGGCAACCATGTCGCCTACGCCATCAACAAGGCAAAGAAGGCAAAATTCAATCTGGTAGCTCTTCTGGGGCGAAACAACGCGCTTGGATTGGACTGCAAACTATTGCTGTACAGGACGGTAATCCGAACCATCTTGCTTTATGGTATGCCTGCCTGGGCTACAATATTTAAGTCCAGATGGAAGGACCTCCAAACCTTCCAAAATGTTACCTTGTGAACCATTGCCCAACTTGACAGGAGAGTTGCAAGAAATACTTCTATTGCCGACGATTTTGAGATACAGTTCGTCCAAGAAGTCTGTAGAATGAGATTATAATGAAATATCTGTATATTAAATTATGTAAATAATATTTTTTATTATAGAACTGAAGAAAACATAGCTGAAGCACATACGATATAATGTTTTGAAAGCATTCTTTCAATTATTCAATAAATAAATAAATTTCATCAAAAATCAGCTGTCCAAAAAGTCTGGATAAAAACCTGTCACCCACAAACAATAATGTAATTACCCATTTAAGTTTATAAAATAAGGTGATTCATTTTCTCTGTCATTCAGTAAGCACATAAACGTAACATTATATCTACTTATCTCTCCTTAAAACAATGGGTGATAACAAAGAATTCACTGCTGAACAGGTGACAAAAATTTGGAAAATGAAATCTGAAGAGGCAACTGTGAAGTATATTGCTGTATTGCATTGATAAATCAGTGTTTGGTGTTTACAAAATTTTGAAAAAAGGTGAACAGTGGAAATCAAAACCCCGCTCAGGACGTCCAAAAGTGACCAGTGTACGAGGTGGTCGAAGAATTGTTCGACTTGCAACAGAATCTTCCCTCTCAGTACGAGAAATTGCACGTGAATTTAAAGGAGAATGTTCGAAGAGTACCGTGTATAATCGCTTGAAACAGGAGCCACATGTTATCTAAAAAAAATGTGTAAACAACCGCCTCTGACTGCTGCACACCAACTCACAAGACGAGAGTGGGCACGTGACCTCATGCCCTGAACATCGGAATGGGAAACTGTCCTTTTTCAGCGATGAGAAGAAGTGGAATTTAGATGGGCCAGACGGTTGGGCATGCTACTGGCATGACCTGCGTATAGAACCCAAGACCTTTTTTACTCGACAACAGGGCGGTGGCTCTATCATGGTTTGGGGGGCACTTGGATACAAGGGAAAGACCGAGCTGGCAATTGTTACTGGACGACAAAACTCCATAGGCTATCAACATACCTTAGAACATTACCTTCTACCCATCGTGCAACAAATTGGAGGACCTTGTTGGATTTTCCAACAAGATAACGCTACCATCAACGAAAGCATGGCTAACAGCTAAGAAGGTACACGTCCTGGATTTGCCAGCTAGAAGCCCGGATCTCAATCCCATTGAGAACCTCTTGGGGATTATGTCTAGGCTGGTGTATGCTAACGCGAAGTAGTATTCAACTACGGAAAGCCTGAAGAAAGCAGTGTTTGAAAGCTGGAACAATATTCCTTTACATGTATTGCAAAACTTGATAACTTCGATGTGTACAAGAGTTCATGATGTTATTGCAAACAAAGGAAAACACATTAACAAGTAACTCGTGTTTGTTTGCAGAAATCTTTTGATAATTTTTTTATTTTGTAACTGTTGCCCAGACTTTTTGGACAGCTGATTTTTGATGAAATTTATTTATTTATTAAATAATTGAAAGAATGCTTTCAAAACATTATATCGTATGTGCTTCAGCTATGTTTTCTTCATTTCTAAAATAAAAAATATTATTTACATAACGTAATATACAGATATTTCATTAAAATCTCATTCTACAGACTTCTTGGATGCACTGTACCTCCCATTGGGAATCACGTCCAGGAATTGATGAAAAAGCTGCTTCCGAAGATGAAGGACCATCCTAATCCTCTGGTTGCAGGTATTTTTGAGCATCCGCTTACCTTCACAAGCCTTCTTAGACATCGCAGGCCGCGTCACATCCTGGACATCAATTTCGACGACATCCAAAAGGCCATATTTCCCGAATATTGGATCTCCTAGCTCCTCGTGTCCCTTGTCCCTCGTCAATCAACAATAAACACTATCGTCCTGATAGGAAAGGACTTCATCTTATCCTCTGGATGACTTAACTAGGTTTCATCTGGCTACTTGCCTAGTTCAGTGTACTTCCCGTGGTTACCTTCTGGACGAGTATGGCGGTGAAAGCGTTGCTTTCGGACCACTCGTTTTCGTTTTCCCTGCACTGTTCGATTATCGACTCCTTTCATAACTTCAGGATAATTCTCTAATATTCTATTTGCTATTAGAGATTTATCCTATTTGCTTTGATAAAGGATACTCTCTATCCGAAACGTCAGGTTTTTATTTTGATTTTATATCTATTATTTTTTAATTTTTTTTTGTTTATTATATCTTATTTTTTATTCATTTTGTATTTTTAATTAATAACTATTATTTATTGTATTCCAGGATTCTTTAGGTATTATTTATAGTGTCAATCATCTTCCACGTAATATCTTACTAAATTTATATTTTACCCTAATTCATACAAATTTATGCTTTGGAATATGTTTATGGGGATCGACCACACAGAAAAATAAAAATCTTATAATTAAACTTCAAAAACGTTTTTTACGAATATTGTTAAATAGGCCCGCTTTCTCTTCCGTTAGTTCAGAATTTAATAACTTCAACTTATTAAAATTTGATGATCTTTATTTTATTCAATTAGCTCAATTTATGTATAAAATCACACATAACATATATAATATTAGAAACCCCCCTATGTTAATCAGTCCATATCATCACTATCTCACAAGAGAAAAAAAAATAGTAATCCCATTTTATAGAGTAAATTACTTAAGAAGATCTATTTCGATTTCCGGCGCTATCTGTTGGTCAAAATTAACTGTGGAACTTCGGGAGGCACCTTCTCTTCAATTTTTTAAACGTCGTCTCCTTAAAAACATTCGTTCAGGCTTAATTACTTCTGATTTAATGTCTATTTACTCTTAATTAAAACCGATTTCACAGGCCTCTGTTTATTTTACTGTTTTTATTATTATTATCATAATTCCTACTATTATTATTATTGGTTATATTGTAATGTTTTAAGTTATAACAAATTATCATTACTATTATTATTGTTGGTAATATTGTCGTTGCCGTTTAATGCAATACAAACTTTTACAAATTTATAGAATTTTAAATTATTTTATAATTTTTTTTATGGATGCCCCTAGACAGGCCCACTGGCCTTTTGGGCGCCTTTTTATTCTTGGATATAATATTACTTAACTTCTTATTTGATTTTTCTTTTATATTGTTGTTGTAAATATGTATTTATTGTATTTTTTCTTTTTTTCTTTTTTATTAATTTTTACTTGACAGTTTTTAAAGTATTATTTTTTTTTCTATCATTGATACTGGTTTGGTTTTACTGTCTTGTTTTTTGTTTTTTTTTTTTCTATTTTTTTTTATTTCGGATTTTGTCTGTATTATTCATGCAAATTTGTATGTATTTCTTTAGTTTATTGTTCCTGTAATCCACCGGGTATTTACTTGTCGGTCATTGATTCCCGGTGGTGTCTTAATTTTTTTTTTTTTTTTCTTTAATAAATAAATAAATAAATAAATAAAACTGGAAATTTGTGTCTCGTGCTTCTCTAAATATATATCCGTACATCCAATTTACAAAGCTGATAATAGAAACGAGTTCAAGAACAATCGGCCAATTTCAATATTTTCATCAATATATAAAATTATTGAAATTGTTATGTTTAAAGTGATGAATCAGTACCTATGGTCAATAATACCACTTTTTTCAATATGGAGGAACACCTGGAACCTCCCCACAAGATGTTTTGTTATCGATTATGATGGAAGCGGTGGAGGCTATGAATCAACATAAAATATTTGTTATAGTCATGGTTGACATTGCCAAAGCCTTTAATACTGTGTCGAGAAATCAGCTATGCGTAGAATTAAAGTCTTATGGTGTACATGGAAAGATGCTGACTTTAATACAAGATCTTTTCAGCTATCGGGATAATGGCATTATGAATAATAATAAAATTGTTCGCCAACTCTCTACCCGTGTGTCACAAAATTTGGGAGGTCAGGATAAAGAAACCGACCAAATCCCAGTTCGAGTAGGAGGGGGCAAGCATAAGAAAGAGAGAGAAATAAAGCAGACGACAAGCGCTGGGAGAAGGCCGGATGAGAGAGCGCCGTGCGTCTCAAAAGATGGAGCGTCGTTTGCGAGGCGAAAAAGACAGAAAAGGTTTGGAGAGAAGAATAATGAGATTGGTCAAATGTCTGTGGTTAGAAGAGAGACAGGGAAAGGGCCAATAGGAAAGCGATTGAGAGATAGTGGAAGACTTGGAAAGGGAGAGAGAGAGAGAGAAGGGGAGAGCAAGTCGTGACTTCGTGGAAAAAGGAAGGGTTTTGGAGGCGGAGACATGCTGGCTACCTTCCCGGGAATCTGGCGTTAAGGGAGACCTCTAAGCGGACGGGCGGACAGCAGGTAAGAAACTGTGCTACTTACCTTGCTAGTAAAGGAGGACATTGCTCCCGTAACCGCGTGTTCCGCGGGAACCGAGAGACAGCTCCCTACCGGAGACCACAAGGGGAAGGGCAGCCAGGGCCTCTAACTGAAAGCCTTGTGGAGGTCTCGGCGTTAGAAAATGAGTCCGAAGTAGTCGTGTTGGAGACTACATTCACGGTGCCGACGGGCGCAGCATTAATAGAATTGAAAAAGTGTCAGGCTTTCGGACACGGCGACGATAACCCAGGCACAGCGTGGCCCGAGAATAATTCCAGTAGACGTGCGAAGGACGGCCAAGATTTCGTCGGCCAACTTTCTGATCCGGAAACAACGCCGGGGAGGCGTTGGGAACTAGGAGGTAGCAGCGTATGCGCGCACGACTCCGGAGAACGTTGCGTAGCGCGTTGCGAGACTCGAATTCACTCTTTTAATAAGTTGCCCACTGCGTCGCTCATCTGGCAAGACGACGTCGACTTACGGGTTCCAGTAATCCTCCCGCCAAAAGGATTACACGACGGGTTCACCGTTGGGTATGTGCTGGAGACAGGCGATCTAAGAGGTCAGCGAGGCAGTTTCATGCATTAAGCAGATTTTGGTGCCCGGACGGATGCGACATTGTAGAAGATATTGGTCGCTTTGCAAATACGTTAAGCTTTATTTTCTTGTAACCTTAATGGACGTTACATGCTCCATAATTGTTTAAGGGACCAGTGCTTTAGCCAAGAGCCCCGCTATTGAGTTAGCGTTCGCATTATACTTTCTGCATATTAACAGAAGATACAATTGTTTTGTATTTATTAGCTGTAAGATTTATTTATTGTTTGAAATTTTCATAAGGTGACGCGGAAAGTCACGTGAGGTGCAATTTACTTAATTTATACTTTATTTTGGAATTTTAACATTGAACTTGTAAATAAATCATTTCTTCAATGCCAACTAGTGATGGGCGATACCAAGTTCAGCGATATTCGATACCAGTATCGAATATTAAGAGTTTATTCGAAACTAGTATTCGATACCTATAGGTATCGGTATTCGATACTTGGAAAAATGAGATAACAATCCAAAAAAAGTAGCAAAACACTAAGTTGCATTGAATATCTCACCATTGCAAGTTTATTTTCATCATATTTACATTTCTGTTTTATTCGGGAACATACAAAATTATTAATTCAAAATATATCAAGGATCAAAGAGAACATTTTGTGAAAACTGCGACAAAAAAGTTAGCTGTTCTAGCCTTTTAGGCGCTAATCTATTTCTTTTTTGGTCATGATTCCACCAGCTTTAGAAAACAGACGCTCTGATGGGACAGACGTAGCAAGAATGCATAAAAACTTTTTGTGCAGACGATACAACTCCGGGAAGCTGGCTTTGTTATCATTCCAATATTTAAGTGGATCAGCATTCAGATCAAGATTCTCTGATGATGAGCTGAAATATTTTGCAACGGAGTGATGCCATGCATCACTACCAACTGCTCCTGAATATCGGTTCTCAGAATTTGATGCTCGGAACTTAAGTAGCATATGATGCGAATTCCAAAAATTATATGAGGAAGGTTCAGTGTAACCTTCCATCTCCGCAACTACTTCCTGTGTGCTTGTGCAATCAATGCAATGGCTTAAAGTATTGTACTGTTGGTGACTCATGATGACGTATCTGGTTCTTATCTTGCTGCAGCAGAGACCAATCACACCTCGACATTTTGGTTGCAATAATCAAAACTTTATTGGTTTTTTTTGCAAGTTTGCATCTTCATTGGCTGTTTTTGGTATCGAATACGAAAATTCCGACAGTATCGAAGAGTATCGAATATTATAAATATTCGGTACTCTGGGATTCCTTTGAGTCAAGGCTCTGAAGGAAAACTCATCAAAAAGGAAAACTATCACATCATCAGGAAGGACACATCATCGATCCGTTCATATCATCGAACCAAGGTATCAACCTAACATCATCCTCCTGGATAGCTCGGAAATCTTCGCTCAAGGCCGCTCAGTACTCTTCCCGGTGCGTCCTTCTCAGGACGGCAAACTCGGCGCCACACCGTGAAACTGCAGCACTCTGGTTCCTTCACTTCTCATCGAGTTAAGGTCAGTTCTGTTTCTCCTCTCTGTTAACTAACGTTATCAATTATGTAAGATGGCTTCATCGACTTTGTCTAGCTTAAAAGCTGCGAACGTTGTTTTGACATTGGGCGACGGAAAAACTGTGACTTGTGAAAAGGCTTACCTTGACGCTTGCAAGGATGGTAGATTCAGTGCTTTTGACTTAGTCATAAACGAAATCATATCTTCTAAGTATACTGCATTAGAAGCTAAAGTAGAATCCCTAAATGGGACCATTACAGAGATTAGAACTCAACTTACAAATATTGAAAACAAGTTCGATAACATCAAGAATACCTTAAGCCGACTAGAGGTACTTCTAAATCAAGGGTCTGAAACTAAGAAGGCAGGCAGCTGCAGCCAATCCAATTCCGTTACAGATATGATGATTGATATTGGGGATATGTTCGAAAACATTGGTGAAGGACTGGAAAATGTCAATAGCGGAAGTTCCTCAGTGAAAACTAGTGTAAAGAGGAGGCACGAAGACGAATCCTCCGATACAGATGGAGGTGATTGGCATGTTATGCATAACAAGAAAAACAAAAAAGGAAAAGGTTTAAGAATCGACAACATTCGATCCAACGTTAATATCAGTGACACTATCTCTGTAGCACTTCGTAGCAAAATCAAGCATGGAAATTCCCAAACTAATGACACCCGCGAAAAGGGAGCCGTTTACATTCCTCCAATCATCATTCGACACCACGGTAAACCAATCAAAGAAATTTTGGACGAGATTAAGAGCCACGTATCTCTAGACAAAATTACTGCTCACACAGGCCGGAAGGACACCGTTAAAATCAAATGCCATGATGAGGAAACTCACAAAATTTTAGTGTCTGGGGTTAAGAGTAATGATGTGCTAAAGATACAGCATCATCAACTCAAGTCCGAGAAACCGCTTAAATATTGATACGACTTATGACATTGAAGACTTCTGCGAAGACCTCAGAAAAGCAAATTACTTTCCCGAAAAAGCAATTAGGCTTAAAAAAGCAAATGGTGCTGTTGATATGCCTTTAGTCTTGGTTCTACTACAAAATACGGAACACAACAGGTCCTTTTTAAACTTGAAACGTGTCGGTCCTCTAGCTGTTAATGTTGAAATTTTTAGAGGTAACAAAAGACCCCTGCAGTGTTACAACTGTTTGCGATTCGGTCACGTCTCCCAAGGTTGTACCGAATCGCCTCGATGTAACAAATGCGCTGGCAACCACGAGTCGAGGGAATGTAGCAATGTTAAGGGTAAAGACCCCCCTAAGTGTATTAGATGCGACGGTCAGCACACGTCTAGTTACACTAAGTGTCCTAAATATCCCCATGTCAAAAGGCTCAAAAGCAACAAAGTGCTAGAAGGAAAAACCTATGCTTCGGTTGCATCCAGTGCAAATGACTCAGATATGGTTAATCCAAACCATCTACGTAGTATCTATAGATACTTAGGGAATTTGTTAAACATCAACAAGGAAAGTGGTAAAGTAATGCCACAGGTCGCGTCTGAGAAATCTAGCAAATAATCATGGATAGACACCCACAAAAGACCATTATTCAAGGAAAACTCCGTTGCAATATTTGGAATGCAAGAGGAATTGCTCGCAAGCGCATCGAGTTCTACAATTTCCTCTTAAACTGGAATGTCGACGTCGCCTTCGTGTGCGAGACGCACTTGAAACCAACCCAAGTGTTCAAATTGCCTGGCTATCATGTCTATCGCAGGGACCGGCCTCTGGGTAATAATGCCAGCCGCGCGTTTGGTGGAGCAGCAATCATTATCAAGGATGGCATTATTCATCGTGAGTCTGTCACTCCCAACTACGAAGGAATGGAAGCCGTTTCCGTGATTATTAATGACGCTGATGCAGGTGAAATCAAGCTCACTTCATTATATAACTCGCCTAAACACAAGCTTGGTCTTTGCGAGCTTGATGAGCTTCTTTCCGGGCCCATTCCAGTAATAATGGCGGGAGACTTAAATGCCAAACACCAAGCATGGAACTCAAAATGCTCAAATCAAAATGGTAACATCTTATATGGTTACACCCTAAACGAGATTAACACCTTCGTTGCTGGCCCCCTTGAGGACACGTACTACTGTGACCACTCTCCTGTCAGCGATGTGCTGGACATAGCAGTGCTAAAAGGTTTCTTCAATCCCTATAATATATTTACAGTAGACGACTTAAACTCTGATCACCGACCAGTCATGCTTGTCTTCGACGGCTTAGACATTGATGTGAAAATAGGGCTTCGCACCAAACAGGACTGGAAGCTCTTTAAGGATATACTTCGAGAAAATAGCGTTCCATACAAGGAGGTTAACGACAACGAGGACATCAACAAAAATATCAGTGCAATCACTCGTGTTATCAAGGATGCTACTATTTCTAGTACCGCCACTGCTGACCGAAAACGTCCCAGACACCTCGACCTCCCTCCTCACATTAGGCATCTCATTCTTGAAAGGAATTCATATAGTAGACTATGGCAACGCAAGCGACTACCCTATTTCAAGACTAAGTACAACAGGCTTTCTCGCAAGGTTCAGGAAGAGATAAACTTTCTACGAGCAGAAAGGTGGAGCGAAAAACTGAAGTCTTTGTCTGTCCAGGACAACTCACTCTGGGGTACTGTAAGGGCCTTGAAGGGTAACAGGCCCATCCAATTGCCGCCGCTGCTTGCAGACAATGGCAACTTCGTCACCAGTGACGGGGAAAAGGCTCAACTGATTGCGGATTCCCTGAAGATCCAATTTACCACGCCTACTGGGACCAACCTGGATAGTCTCTCAAACACACAGCTTGTGAACAATGACTGTATCGTTTACCAGTGCATCCATCGTGTTCCTACCCCTGAGGATGTCATTAGTATTCATGAAATCTCCGATATCATAAAGCGACTTAAAATCAAAAAAGCAGCAGGTATTGATTCCATCACCAATAGTGCTCTGAAGAACTTGCCTCCTAATATTGTCTCAACTATTACCAAAGCCATAAATGACTGCTGGAAACTTGGTTACTTCCCCGACCAGTGGAAAGAATCCATCATAGTTACCATACCAAAGCCTGGTCTAAACCCTGCTCTTGCTGTCAGCTACAGGCCCATAAGCTTACTACCTATGTTATCCAAAGTCTTTGAACGCTGCATTCTGAAGAGGTTTAACGAATTCTGTGTAGCAAACAATCTCGTTCGTGATGAGCAATTCGGCTTTCGCCCAGGTCACTCCTGCCAACTTCAGATCTGGAGGCTTGTTGCAGACCTAAACACTCCTCTTAACTGTGCTAAGTATGGTGGTCTTGTCTTCTTGGATGTTCGTAAAGCTTTTGACCAGGTTTGGCACAACGGCCTCATATTCAAGATGATTACACGTGGTTTTTCGGACAAACTTATTAGCTTGATTAATTCCTTCCTCTCAAACAGGATATTTCGTGTCAAGGTTGGCTGCTCCATGTCAAACCCTTGTGACGTCAATGCTGGTGTTCCCCAGGGCTCTGTCCTAGGGCCTGCATTGTTCAACTTTTTCATCAGTGACTTCCCAACTTTTACGAAGTGCAAACTATATCTGTTTGCTGATGACGCGGCCATCATGACTACTGACCGCAATCCCGCTCACGTCATATCACGCTTACAAAAGGCCTTACAATTGTGCGAAGAGTGGTTTGCAAAGTGGAGACTCGACCTGAACGTTGACAAATGCAAGGCAATGTTCATTACGAAGAAACTTCGGAAACCACCGAGTCCTCTCTTCCTTTCTGGTAAAGAGCTCGAATGGGTTAAGAATTACAAATACCTCAGAGTGATGGTAGATGCCAGGCTAAATCGGAGTGACCACGTCTCCTATGCGATAAGTAAAGCTAAAAAGGCCAAGTTTAGTCTAGTTGCTCTTCTGGGGCGAAACAGCGCCCTTGGAATGGATAGCAAACTCTTGCTTTATAAGTTGGTTATACGAACCATTCTTCTATATGGTATGCCTGCCTGGGCTACAATATGTAAGACCAGATGGAAGGATCTCCAAACCTTCCAAAACGTTACCCTGAGGACTATCGCCCAACTCGACAGGAGAGTCGCAACAAATATTTCTATTGCTGAGAATTTCCATATACCTCCAATTGGTAGCTATGTCCAGGAGTCGTTGAAGAAGTTGCTGCCGAAGATTAAGGACCATCCCAATCCTCTGGTTGCAGATATTCTGGAGCATCCACTCACATTTAGAAGTTTCCTCAGGCATCGCAGGCCTCGTCACGTCCTGGACATCGATTTCGACGACATTCAAAAGGCCATCTTTCCCGATTACTGGATCTCGTAGCTCCATGTCCCTCGTCAATCAACAATCAACTTCATCGTCCTTATAGGAAAGGACTCCATCTTATCCCCTGGATGACTTAACTAGGTTTCATCTGGCTTCTTGCCTAGTTCAGTGTACTTCCCTTGGTTACTTCCTGGATGAGTATGGCAGTGAAAGCGTTGCTTTCGGACCGCTCGTTTCGTTTTCCCTGCGCTGTTCGATTGTCGATTGTCGATTCGAAACTCACAAATATTCGATACCCAATACTCGATACCAAAGTATCGCCCATCACTAATGCCAACTTTGCTACCTTATTTCAAACCCACATTACCCCACTAAACAGTCACGTTACACCGTGGAATACCTCAAGGTTTTTATAAGTAACACTATTTGCGACGTTACTAACACCTTTAGCGCAATTACCTTTAATAGTCAAACTAAAAGGCTTTTTTTTAATGACATTGTATTAGTGAAAAAGTATGGACTGATAACATCCCTTTAGGTCAGTTAACTCGCATCCATAGAATATGCACTAGTCAGTCTGACAAGGACTTCCATGCTAACGCCCTTACTCACTCCCTTAAAGCAAGAGGCTACCCCAAATCTGTCATACGCGCTTCTATCTATAAGCATCGCAATTCCTGTTCTAACAACAATCCTAAACCTTCTCCAGCCATGGCCACACCAACGTTAGTTCTTCCTTATCATCCAACCCTCAATAGTATTAAAAATATCCTAAGGAAACATCAACATATAATTGACAACTCTCCTCTTCTCCATTCCATTCTACCAGAACCACCTAAAGTTTCTTTTAAACGGACATCTAATTTTAAAGATATTCTGGTCCATGCTGCTATTACTAAACCACGCACTTCCACTAAGGGATGTTCTCCTTGCAATGAAAAGCGTTGTGGCGTTTGCCATTTTCTTAACCCTGCTACCTCCATTTCCAGCAGTGCTTCCTCCTTTACTTTCAAAATTAACCAGAACCTGACCTGCACTTCTCACAATCTAATTTACCTGTTATATTGCAAGGTATGCCAGAAACAGTATGTCGGTGAGACAGGCAATACCATACGTGCCAGATTTGCCGGACATAAATTCGACATCCTTAGCAATGCTGACACCCCTGTCGCTAAACACGTTAATTCCCCTGGCCACTCTTTACAGGCCATCAGCCTTTATATATTTCGTAGTAACTTCCATAACAAAAATGAAAGAAAGCAATTCGAGTCTTTTCTTATTTGGAAATTCAATTCCCTCACCCGTAATGGCATTAACCTTAGCAAAGGCTCCATTCCCTCATTACCTTTCCCATGTCCCTTTCCAACTTCAGCTATTCCTTAATTTGTCGCAAGCCCTATGGGCCCTTTTCTTCTTTCTTTATCTTATCTTTTATTTCTTCTTTTCAATGTTCTTCAATGTTCATTCATATTTTTCTACCTTTGACCCGATGCTCTTACATGTGGGACTATTTTACAGGGTGACTAGCGACCGGGAATGGTCAGGGAATTTTTATTTTTTAAACCGGGAACAGTCAGGGAATCATAAAATTGAAAATTTTGAACAATGTCAATAATGGTGCCCTGCGATGGATCGAATTTCCGATCTACGATCGATCTTTTTTCATGTCGTTCAATCGAAAGAACGATCTTTTTACTGAGCGATAGATCGAAAAAAAGATCGATCTTTCCCTTAGAATGCTAAGCACTCGCAGTTGAACTCCAAACTGCATAATCAGAACGGTGTCATATTATCTAGATATATACAGAGCAAAACTGATATCATTGCGATAGGTTTTGTAAACGACACGTATTACTGTGATCACTCACCTACAAGTGATGTCCTTGATATTGTTTTGCTGAAAGGCTTCTATAAGCCATTCGATATTTTTACTGTTGATGATTTATCTTCAGATCATAAACCGGTCGCACTGAATTTTGAAAATCTCAATATTGACTGCAGAGAACAAATGGGGCTTAAACAAGATTGGAAACTTTTCAGAGATCTTCTCAAAAATGACAGTAATCTACTCAATGATGTGCATAGCACGGAGGAGATTGACATAAATGTTGAAAGGGTCACTACACGTATTACTAAAGCCATCAATGCTTGTGCTTCTCCAGTAGACGTGAAACGGCCTGATCATTTCGCTCTTACTCCAGCAATCAAGTATCTAATAGATCAAAGAAACAGGGTAAGGAGGCAATGGCACCGAACACGAGAGCCTTGGCTTAAAACCAAATATAACCGACTTACGAGAAAAGTATATGAGGAAGTAAATAAATTTCGTAACGATAGATGGAATGAGAAGGTGAAGAGTTTGTCAACCCAAGACAATTCTATAAGGTGCATGATTCGAGCCTTACAAAACAAAAAGGCCATTATCCAATTTCAAGGACATCACTTGTAGGTGAGTGATCACAGTAATACGTGTCGTTTACATGACCTATCGCAATGATATCAGTTTTGCTCTGTATATATCTAGATAATATGACACCGTTCTGATTATGCAGTTTGGAGTTCCACTGCGAGTGCTTAGCATTCAAATCTCCCGCCATTACCACTGGGATACTCCCAGAGAATAGCTCATCGAGCTCGTCAACATCGATCTTATGCTTGGGAGAGTTGTAAAGAGCCAGGAATTAAACATCGCCAACAATACTATCCGTGATAATAACAGAAGCCACCTCCATTCCTGTATACATTCGTATGAGGTCTTCCCGATGCCAAATGCCTTTTTTAACGATAATTGCTGCACCTCCAGATGAGCTTTTGACATTGGGAGTAATAATTCTATCTTTGCGATAGACACAGTAGCCCGGGATTCTGAAGTCCTGGCCCGGCTTTAGATGTGTCTCACAAACAAATGCCACGTCTATATCCCTTTTAATTAAATAGTTATAAAACTCAATACGCCTTCGCGGAATACCCCTGGCGTTCCATATGACGCAACGAAGCTTACCTCTGTTAATAACAGTATAGCGTCGATCAGCCATAATCTCAGTGTTTGCTCGTAAGAATTCCACTCATTTGTGGATACTTTTTGCCTAATTCATTATATAAATGGCATATACTGCCAAGTTGTTTACACATGTCTTGAATGTCATTTATGTTAAATCTTTTATCCGTTTTCGAGACTATTGAGGCATAGGATGTCTCCGGAGTAACTTTAGTTGGGACTCGTTTGACTTGCGGATATTTTGGGCATTTCGTATAACTGGATGTGTGCTGCCCATCGCATCTTATACACTTTGGAGGATCTTGCCCTTTAACATTTGGGCAGTCTCGTGACTGGTGGTCTTTAGCACATTTGTTACAGCGAGGGGCTTCAGTACACCCTAGAGACATATGGCCAAATCGCAAACAATTATAACATTGTAAAGGTTTCTTATTACCTCGAAACATTTCAACACTGACAGCTAAGGGCCCTATGCGGGTCACACTTTTAAGTGTCTTATTGTGTTCAGTGTTTGATAACAGAACCAGAATCATGGGCATATCTATTGATCCTTTGGCTTTTTTAAGCCTAATCACTTTCTCAGGAAAGTAGTTAGCCTTTTTCAGGTCTTCCTTAAAATCGTTAAGGTCATAGGTCACGTCTACATTTCGTATAACGTATTTGAGGACTTTTTCCGATTTAAGTTGATGATGCTGAATCTTTAGCACGTTATCAGCCTTAATGCCAGACACCAATTTACTATGCGTTTCCTCATCATGACACCTTATTTTGATCGTCTCTGCTCTGCCTGTGTGTACAGTAATTTGGTTCGACAATCGAACAGTGTAGTGTATCGGTATTTGAGTGGAACTTGAAGCATAGCTTCCATAATCTCACCCTTCATAATCATATTCCAAGGG
>JAHWFO010003200.1:7980-20344 GCA_023313115.1 Rhysida immarginata
AATACTTTCGAAAGTTATAAAAAGAAATTTAGTCATAATTATAAGCTAGTTGAAATTTATTCACAATTTATTCACAAGTACAAGGAAGAAAAGTGCGGAACAGAATAATATAAACGTCGCATCTATTTGCAAACAATAGAAGCGAGTTGTGCGTTTTGTCGACGAATTCATAATGTAAGAAACGAATGAACGGACAGGAAAACGGATAGGAAAAGGAAAGGATAGGTAAATTGCATAGCTATCATTTCATAATGACGATTCACGAACGAACACAATTTAATATTTCACTCACTGTTGGCGCTAATTTGATGCACTGGGGTGGGGTAATGTAAATCTTATTTCTACCAATATTAAGCCCGAAATTGTCCCTACCGTTGAGGAGGCAACAACGTATGATTTTTCCTTGAGCATGCTTTTTCTCTAGGCGGTATTGATTGCACACGCCTCCGTTACGACCAGTTTCTTCATTACAAATATACACAAACTACAAATTAGAAGTTTGTTATATAAACAACGCAGTTCTATAATGGTTTATATAGCAGTATTCATTTAGCCTTTCGGTACTTGATTATATCATTCATTAATGGTTTATTGGAAGTGTATTGTTGTGATTGGATGCAGAAATTAGAGTGTATTTAAATAAGGAATCGTTGTGTTTTTTGTGGGTTTTTTTTTTACCTTAAACCTTGGAGAAGGAAGGTGGCGGAAATTTTGGAGAAGGCATTCGAAAAAGTCGCCATATTGGTATTCTCTGTGAGCTGAGAGTACAAGCTGGACCATTGACTTAGGGCCAGTACATTATCTACTTTCTCAGCTGAGATTTCTCAACTGAGTGTTCAGTAACAATACAATGACATAGTTGCAATCAAGTCTTCCTCATCTCAACAATGTAAGTCCATTGTTGCTGAAGACGCAGTTGAGAAGACTCACTTGAGAAAGTGGATAGTGAACTGGCCCTAAGTATGTACTGTTAAATGTTGCATTAGTGAGTGGATAATATTCTTGGATTTATCTCAAAAGGAGGAACACTGAATTTCTGTGGACTTGTCAAGAAGAATAATTATGGCATGGAGCAGGGTTGTCAACTTACAGGTTTTGGAAATACTCATTGTTGGATATTGTTATAATACAAGCTAAACAATGCAGAAATGTAATAATTATTAGACGGTTGGCAACGCTGGCATGGAGGAATGCTGCAACAGCTTGATAACAAATTTATTAATTTCTTATTGGTTAATCAGCTAATTATTGATGCATAAATCAATAATGGAATTGCATATTGCCTTGATTACTAATATACGAGGGGCGATTGATAAATAAGGTCTCCATGGCTGTAACTTTTTTATTTGTTAACCGTTTTTCAAAATACTTTTTGTATCTTATATTCACATTTGGCTCTATGTAATGCACTATTCACTTTTGTACATAGTCCCCATTCCTTTCCAAGCGTTACGCCAACGCGTGACTAGTTGGGTGGACCCGTCGGAGAGGAATTCTGGAGTTGTTGTCGACACCAGGATTGAATGGCAGCGTTTACCTCGTTGTCAGAACCAACTCATGTCCCTTAAGGGGCTCTTTCTTCTTTGGGAAGTGGTGAAAGTCGCAACGTGCAAAGTCTTTCATTTTTGAACTGCAATTTTTCATCTTTGAACTGTAGGCGCTGCAACGCCTCTGGTATGTGGTGATTTGTGTGCGGGCGGACGTTATCGTACTCCAGAAGAGGGCCCAAATGTGAGTATAAGATACAAAAAGAATTTTGAAAACCGGTTAACAAATAAAAAAGTTACAGCCATGAGAACTTATTTATCAATCGCCCCTCGTAGTTTGTTCCAAGATTTTTTCATTAACGTTCACAACGGAAGCTGAGATTTACATACACTCGAAAGACACGGTCTCATGAGGTACACCTCCGTCAAGAATTATTCTGAGTTGAACCATAATCATAGAAGGGAAGTAGTGAAACTCCGTAGTTCTCTATGTTCCACCGCATGATGGCGCCACTGCTGTTTTGGCTCCAAGCTTATTTTTCTGTTAACTTTTATTTACAAAATGATAAAATCTAAAATGAATGACAATATATCAAAAATAAAAGTTCTATTGTGCATTTATTAAACTCTATTGCCTTTTATTATTAATAAATTTAAAACAGAATTATACTCTTAAAAAATTAATAACAGTTCAAGTATAATCAGAGAAAGAGTTCAAATATGAAGAGAGCAATTTTGCAAATTTTTTATTTGTTTTACTTTTCACTGCATTACAAACATCTCTCCTCAATTCTCTAGCCAGAAAATAAAAACGAGTCTGGATATAATACAAAATACAGGGTGAACAAAATACAGCGCTAAACACTTAAATTCTCGTGGTCACTCTTTACAGGACGTTAGTCTTTATATTCTTCATAACAACTTTCATAACAAAAAAGAAAGAAAGCAATTCGAGTCCTTTTCTCATGATATTCAATTCCCTATAATGACATTAACCTTCGCAAAGGCAATGGAGTAGCCCATCCATCTTTTCTTCATCCATGATAGGGGAGAGATGGAAGTAGTATTGGAGTCGATCCGATCACTGAAGACCCCTTTTGCTCTGAGAATCAAAATCGTCGGCAGCCCCAACGCAAATTGGGGCTCCACCTCCCCTCCAATTTTTAAATGACACCCAAATTCAAATAAGTCAACTTCGAGTCGAGTGCGGTACAGTGAGGCGCGAAAAGCAGCAGCAAAGACAGTATCAACAGCTAAAGCCAAGGCCTGGGAGAAGTTCGGGGAGAAATTGGAGGCAGACTATGGTTCGGCAAACAAGGTGTTCTGGTAGACATCACTTCCGTTATTTCTGGACATGTATTGTAAAATATTAACGCTAGTTAGTGCTAATTGTATATAAAAAGAAAACAAATTTTAATTTCAAAATTTTATTCTAATGATTTAATTCGAAAATATAAAACATAGAATATATAATTAAAATATAAAATATTTATCCTAATCGTGCGCCGCCTCCGTGGAAAGAAGTCTCTTTCATCACAAACTAATTATAGTTCAGATGGGAGGCTTCTGAAAACGGAGGAGAGCGTATTGCATAGGTGGAAGGAATATTTTGCATCTCTTCTTAATCTAGAAACAACAATTGAGGCACATGAGGTGCACCTTGGAGCGGAGAATAGTCACGGTAGTATCACTGAGACAGAAGTCAGATGGGCAATTAAGTCCCTGAAGACTGGCAAAGCTGCAGGTGATGATGAAATTCGCGGTCCGAGATGTTAAAGGCCTTAAATCAGGATGGTATCCTGTGGCTGACTCGAGTGTGTCAGATTGCTTGGATATCTGGACAGGCCCCTACGCAATGGCAGACAGAAATTGTGATCCCTATCTTCAAAAAGGGAGATCAGAGAGATTGCAACAACTATCGAGGCATCTCTTTGCTCAGCATTCCTGGGAAAGTGTACGGTAAGTGTCTGGAGAAGAGAAGTCGGGAAATAGTCGACTCCAAACTGTTGGGGGAGTAGTGTGGTTTCTGACCTGGCCGAAGCACGACGGATTACATCTTTGAGAAATCCTGGGAGTATGCAAAAGAGTTCTACGCTTGCTTTGTGGACCTCGAAAAAGCATATGACAGAGTTCCTCGGGAGAAGCTCTGGCAAGTGTTGCAAGAGTATGGAGTGGGTAGGCAATTACTGGTTGCTATCATGTCTCTGAGATGTGTGTCCGGATAAATGGCATTAAGTCAAGACCGTTCAACGTGGGTGTTGGACTCCGCCAACGGTGCCTACTGTCGCCCCTCTTGTTCATTATCTTTATGGACTGGATAAACAGGGGTAGCCGAGGCGATGAGCGTGTTTGTGTGGACGACTGCCTGGTGGAGAGGTTGCTCTTTGCTGACGACCTTGTCCTCCTTGGGTCTTCTCCCACGAACCTTCAGCATGCACTAGACCGGTTTGCAGCCAAATGTGAAGAAGCTGGGATGAAGATCAGTGTGGCTAAAACCGAGGTTCTGGTCCTTTCAAGACAGCCTGCTCAGTGCGCTCTCCATGTTAGGGGAGCCTCATTGAGACAGGTGGAGAAATTCAAGTATCTCGGGATTGCATTCACGAGTGATGGACGACAGGAGAAAGAATTGGATGCTCGGATCGGTGCAGCAAGCTGTGTCAGACGTGAACTGTGGCGATCCGTGGTAACGAAACGCGAGCTGGGTAACAAAGCCAAGCTCTCCGTCTTCAAATCTATCTTTGTCCCCATTCTCACCTATGGTCGTGAGGCTTGGGTAATGACCGAAAGAGTGCGATCGCGGGTACAAGCGGTCGAAATGAGATTTCTGAGAGGTGTGGCAGGTGTTACCCTATTAGATAGAGTGTACAGCAGCACAATAAGGGAATCTTTAGGTGTTGAGCCGCTACTTCTCCGATCTCAGTTGCGCTGGTATGGCCACGTGATACGGATGCCGCAGTCTTCCTAGGCAGTTGTTATTTTCCAAGCCGGTAGGTAAGAGACCAAGGGGTCGGCCTACAACCAGGTGGCTAGACTACATGGAGAATCTGGGTTCGAGTCACTTGGATATTATCAGGGAGGACATGCGTCTGATGGCGGAAGATCGCGATCGCTGGAGATCCTCCATAGGGCTGCTGCCCCCGCGACCCTAACGGATAAGCGGGTTTGAAAAGTAAGTAAGTAAGTAAGTAATACATTTTCCGTCGAATCGGCGACACTGTATTCCTCGTCTAATGACGGGTGATCGCGCAGGAGAGGTTCTAAACTACATGGTTTCACGCAATGATTTTTCAATTGAAAAATCATTACCTATGCTTGGAGACGCATCTCCAGTTAATAATTATTATTATTTAATGGTTTCACGCCTAAACCATCCAAATCACCCACAAGGTTCTCCAAATCGTTGTCCAATTCATTATATAGATAGTTGTTAAAATAAGCCTCCATATCTTCGTAAGTCTTAAAACTAATATCTGAATCGCTGCTTTCATGTCCAAACATTGTGAAAATTGTAGTGAACTTAGTACTGAGTGAATGTAGATCTATAGTGAATGTTAAAGCTTCACTGCAAAGCTTGCTGAGAGCAATGCTCGCACTACGTCACGCCTCCACCCAAGATGGATGCTCCCGATTTCAAATCGCGCTCGGAATTTTCGTTTTTCACACATTTAGGATTCGAATTTAAAAAAAATTAAATATGCTATGGTGTATTAATAGGTTAATCTTTAGATTTTAAGTAAAGTTGTATGTGACCGTAGAGTTGTCCTTTAAGTGTAAAGAAACATAACATCGTTAGTTTTTTTTTTGAGTCTCGAAGCTGACGTCAGAGCTGTGCATAGGGGGAAGCTTAACCTTCGCATGAGCACACCACTTATTCTTCCACCATGCTTTTGAATTGGCAGTACGCGTTTGGCAGCACCGGTTTTCAGAAAGAAAAGCGCGCACATGGAAATCTACCTTTAGATAGTCATGCCATCTGGCGGTGTCATCAGTCATGATGACGCGAAATCAGCGGCAATTGACACACTATTTCTTCTAGCCACTGTAATTGTAGTCCGGGCGAATACCCATCTGAGACCCGGAGATTTGTAGCCGAGAGATCCGGGCATTTTATGCTTTCCCATCCTACTATTATTACTCCGGGTGACGTACCGATACCCAGACGGACAGATGCCCAGACTTTGTGAAAGAGGGTGGCCGACATGTGTATTGCAAAAGGAGGTGAAATGGTGAATAGATGCGAAATGGGTGCATGCATATTTATTACCCTCTAGTTTTGGAAGGTATAATGCGGTTTTTTTTTTTGTTAATGCTTATTATCGAATATATTCAAAATTTTGTTTCTTTATTGCTCAAGTGGAGTAATTTATAAATAAAATAATTTTCATTTCCTATACAACCAATTTCATTTTTATTTTCAATGAACAGCAGCTCTTCCGTGCATGTTCATTTACTGCCACGGATAAAGTAAGCTTATTTATTTTAAAGAAGTCAAAAGCTTTTTTTCATTTATGAACCTTTCTCTTATCGAATAATGAGTTTTATTAAACCACTTTTTAAATGCAAATATAGTTATTTTTTGTTGTTAAAATGCATTCTTATAGGATCGATTCAGTTTGGCTTGGCTCTATTTGCCTGTTTTCTAGCTGGAGGAATGATAACCTATTTAACTATCACACTATATAAACGAAGGTGAAATAAATCTCATATTTTATTAAAAATTTTAATAAAAAATTTGATTTTGTTCTTTTTATTATGCATTTTATTATATCGTGTTCCATATTTTTAATATATAAACTATTATTATTTTTTTATTTTATTCAAGAAATCAATTGGATATAGGAATTAAATGGAGACGTCTTAATAACGAACATAGTGAAACGATAATGGATTAAAAAAAAAAACAGAAAATTCTTTTTACGAATTTCAATTATAACTTCTTGACAATCCATATGTTATGTATTGAAATATAATAACTTAAATTCCATACTTTTATATATTTATAGTCGATAAGAAGATTGTATTGCTTTTTGTATTTGTAAATAAATAGACGTTTTCTTTGAAAATTATTTAATATTTCTTTTTAAATTTTTCCTTTAAAAAATTGCTGGTCCATTTTATCTGTAGGAATTGTTAGCTTATTACTCGATATCTACCGGGGCAAATGTGATGGGGCTTCGCTTTAAAATAGCTAAGGGTTCTGGTTAAAATATAGATTGTCCAGCATTGTCGCTATCGATAATACAAGCATAAATGGCTAAAAACTGTGGAAAAGAGTAACTACAAGGAACAAATATTTTTTATTTTTTACAATCAACTCTGCCAAAAGCAACCAATCTGTTACAGCCATCGGCCCATCATCATTGTTAACTAGCCGGTTAGAAGGTTTATTCTTGACGATTTCCATAGATTCAAGAAACGGCAACAATTTCGGGTCTTGCAAAAATGAATGATTTTGAAGTTATCACGCGAATAATCGTATTCTTCTTTAGGATACGGTCTGAGAAAGATGAGACACCCCATTTGGCATTTTTTATGCACGGAATATACTCCTCCATTTGTTTTTGTTTTTTTATAGCTCGACGGGAATTTCCTAAATAGCACTTTTGGGCAAGTGGCGCATTCAAACCTGATATACGCCTGCCTTGTTTTCAATGGGGATTAGTCTTTCATCCTGCACATTTTATTCTTTAGAGTGTTGCTGGTTCTGAATGCTTTTTTATACCGGTTGATTCAGTCAATTTCTGACTATTTCACTCGAATGACATGCATTAGGGATAAACAATTGAAAGAATATGAGCGCCATATCGAATTTCTAAATAGTTGGAGTTTGTATTGTTGCAACGGCGCTGCATGAAAATCGTATTGTTGAAAAATGGCGCCCGCTTTATCAACAGAGCAGAAATGCAAGGTTGTCGAATGGTATTTCGTGACAAAATCACCTGTAACCGTGCAAAGAAAGTTCCGGAAGGAGTATAAGTGTCGAGACGCACCAGGCAGGCAAATAATCATGGATTTTGTCAAGCGATTTCGTGCCACTGGATGTGTTAAAGGCAAGAAAAAAGGCTGGAGCGAAGCTCGTCTTCGAACGGCCGAAGTTGTCGAAAATGTTCGCCCAAAGTTGGTCGATTCCCCTACCAAAAAAATCTGTTGGCCGCCTATGCATTGAAGAAGGGCTGTCGTATACCACGACGTGGCGAATTTTGAGAAAGGATTTACACCTGTTCCTGTATAAGATCCATGTTTATCAGGAGTTAATAGACACTGGAAGACAGAAGCGACAACAATTTGGGATGGAGTTTGGAGCACAAATGGAAGCCAATCAGGACATTGTGGACAACCTGTGGGTGTCAGATGAGGCCTTCTTCCATCTGTCAGGTGACGTTAATAAACACAATGTTCGTTTTTGAGGTTCCCAGTATCCTCATGAGATCCATAAGTCACCTCTTCATCCACGAAAGGTTATGGCTTGGTGCGCGATTTCCAAAAGAGGCATCATTGGTCCGTTCTGTTTTGAGGGCACCGTAACGTCACAGGCTTACCTTAACATGTTGGAAACCTTCTTCATCCCCGAGCTGCGAAGGAGGCGTATACCGCTTCGACGTCAATAGATGGGGCTAGGCCTGACACCACTAATGAAGTGCTAGACTTTCTCAATCAGAAATTCGGAAATCGTGTCATTTCAAACAGGTTTCCGGATCGATTCGGGGATGGCTTTTTTGGCCCCCTACGAGTCCTGGTTTCCTGATCTCTGGTGGTTCCTTAAAGACAGTGTGTTCAATACAGCACCAAGAACCCTAGAACAGCTGCGACTAAGCATCGTCGACTGCTGCACCCTTGTGGATGCAGAAATCCTGGATAGAGTTATGAACAACTTCACCATTCGGCTGCGAGCAGCTCAAAACGTTCTTGGTGGCCACATTGAGCATATCATCAAGACTTTTCCACGGGAATAAAAACTCCGAACTGCCTAAAATATCATACTGAAATACTAAGTTTGTAAACATTAATGGGTCAATAAATCATACTACTGAAATGGTCAGGAATTGACTGAATCACTCTGTAGTTAAACTATCTGATATGCCCGGAGTTGCACGGGCTGATTGTTCACACATGCAAGCAAATAAACATTAAACCAAGTCTATTTCATATACTGTTTATAGATATAAAGATTATTAATTTCTACGTTTTTAAGAGACTTATCTCCAGTTTTGGATTTTTTTTCCTCCATTGTGGCAGTGTTACACAGCTGTGTGTTAAATTTTAACTTTATAACTTACTTCCAAGTTGCATTTTAAAACCGGATAAACATACAAATATTGTGCTTTATATACGGGGTAAGACACCTTCTATCTTGGATACAAATGTAGTTACGCAAATTCCAATACCAGGGAATGAATAGGAACTTTAAGGTGCTTTATCTGATGGAGCACCTTTCATCTTCTCAAATATGCAAATTAGGACACATTCAAATCCTATCTCTAAGATACACAGAAAATTCCAGTTGCACATTTGTTCAACAGCAAATTCCAAAAAAAACAAAAAATTCACCAAAATCCGATGAACGGATCACCTACAATCCTCATTGCAAGCTCTGCAAATTATTTCATGGGGTATCGTAAGGGTAAGCCTGTTCTGGAAAGTTCCACAATTTACCATAAAGTTACCAGTTTCCTATGCAATTGGCATAAAAAGGCATGTTGAAGCTGAGAGAAAACCAGACCAAAGCAAGATGGCACAGTATACTAACCAGGAAATGACCAACATGGCCCTCTGCTTTGGTGAGGTGAGGCGAGGCAAAATTATCATCAAACAACCAGGCATCGCTTAAATGTCGTGCTAAATTATGCTATGGTGCAAGTGGACATCACATTGAACACTATCTGGATTGATGGAAAGAATAATTTTGTATCAGATGACTGTATTCAACAAACAGTAGCAGAGCCAATTGTCCTGTTGCAGAGCCAAAAGTTCATCGGACTTTGGTGAACTTTTTTTGTTTTGTTTGGAATTTGCTATTGAACCAATGTGCAATTGGGATGTTTTGTGTATCTGTTAGGGTTTTCGAGATAGAATTTGGATGTGCCCTAATTTGCATATCTGAGATAGAGCACCCTCAAGCTTCTATTTATTCCCTGTATTGGAATTTGTGTAACTACATTGGTATCCAAGATAAGAAGGTGTCCAACGACATTTGACTCGCCCTCTTTATAGATTCTTTAGTATATTTACTTATGCTCGGTTTAGTCTTTTGTTGAACGCGAGAACCAGGGTTTTATTCTTCTAATCTACCTTATCTTTCTTAATCAGGGTCGTGATGCTCTCCAGTTTAAGCGTTTTCTCTATATTTTCCTGTAGTTTGTTGATAACTTCCACATAGAATCCATTATACACACACCGGCCAATGAATTAGAAACCTTCGTTCAATATGGTATTGACCCTCCTTTGGCTGTAATTACAGAACATACGCGGTTTGGCATGGGCTCTACAAGTTGTTGCAATGCAGGTAAGGTAATCGCAGACCATGCATTCTTCAGAGAGACCTTCAGGTCCTGCAGTGTAGGCGGAAACGGATGCCTTCGACGAATGTCTCTTTCCAACATATCCCAAACATTCTCGATCGGATTCAAATTCTCTGCCGGCTATCGGTGCAAAACATTATGTAACGTGACTCGTCCGACCACATCATATTTTTCCAGTCGTCTACTGTCCAGTCACACCGTTCTTTACACCACTGCAGGCGAGCTTTCCGGTTTGTTGCTGACACCAGGGGCTTCCTCACTGGCATGCGACTTCCCATCCCTATTCGCTTCAACTCTCAGCGCATTGTTTTGGAGGAGATGGATTGCGATGATCCTTCATTGAAGGCTGCCGTTAGTCGCTCCACCTTCGACCTTCGGTTTTGCCGCACAATCCGTCTCAGACGACGTCGGTCCTTGTCTATGTTGATTGTTTTTGATCCACAATTCTGCCGTTTCGAAAACTCTTGTGGATTCCCTTTCCACGCATTGGAGACCTGACTTTATGGTATACCGGTCAGTTGTACTGTCCTGGAAATCGTAGCTCCAGCTAGACGGGCTCCCAAATAGGTCTGCTGTTTTCCCCATTTTGCTCAACTTGAGCAGCTGCAGCTTCTTCCTACCCTGTACTTGCAGCTTGGAATGAGCATGTACCTCACATGTTTGCATTCATTTGCATATCACAATCGTTTCTGACCTGTTACTCCGCTTTACATATCCGTACAGTAATTCATGACGGGTTTCTAATTCATTGGCCAGTGTAAGCATTTGGGAAATTTAACTTGTTTCGAAGATATGCTGTTTATGTGGAAATTATATTATAAGCCATGTTCAAATGAAAATGATTCGGGCTGTAGCCCCTCACGACCTTCAATAAAACAGACAAGGAAGATTGGAAGAAGAAGACCCCGGTTCTCTCGTTCAACAAAATGCTGAGCCGAGGCTTAAGTAAATTTGGTAAAGAATTTGACTATAAAATAGCATCAGAAGCGGCAACACTCTAAGAAGAATAAAATTTGCAGGATGAAAGACATAATTCCTATCAAAAATAAGGCAAGCGTTAACAGCGTAAGGAGAAGAAGTTGTTACTGGTGTGACTCTTCATTTTCGATATATAGCATTTTTCGAGAACTATTGGCCCCACAGAAATTTGGATGTGATATTCGTAATCGACGATGAAAGACGCATTCATTTCACATATCGTACGTCCCGCACCTTAAAGTTCAAACAGAATTATAGAAGTCAGTAACGAGCTTTTCAAGTTCGTTAAAATAGCTTAACTTTATATTTTAAAATCTTTTTAGATCAGTAAAATTAACAGTCACCTTAAAATCATCAGTTGAACTTAAATTAAGACTCTAGCCTAAAAGAGCCATTTGTGTAATCTTAAATGCAGTAAAGTGAAAAATAGATTTAAAGCATTTTTATTCATTAACTAGCTAGAACCTATCAAAATTTGACGGTAAACAACTGTATGGTTTCACCGAAAAAGGTTTAAAACTATTAGAATGTATGAAATTTTATAGAATATTTGTTAGCAATAGTTAAAAAAACCAAAATCCCTCCTCCATTTTTATCATAATTTTATCATAATTTCCAGGAAAAAAAAACAGATTACAGACAGTAGTCCCCGTGCCGTAATCAACGGTATCAGTACTGTTTGCATAATACACCCTGAATAAAAAATCAAAAAATAAATACCCTATACATATTAATTCTCGTACACTCCACCATATTCCTCCTCTCTTGATAGCAAATTTTTTTTATAAACTTCAGCGGACAAACCCAGGACAAAATCTTTATAAAACTCCCATTCATTAAGTATTTTAGAAATGTTTCCAACCTGATGTCACGATGTCTGTCTTCGGTGTTAAAAAACAATACGAAACAGCCCCGGATAAGCAGTTTCCGTCACCTTTAGTTTTTATAATCGTATTCTCCATCTTATTATTAATCTCCAGCTCTTTAATTAAAAAATAAATAAATAAAAAATCGTCAGGACAACAAATAGAATAATAGAGCAGCTTAAAAGCAGAGAACGTTGCACGGAAGCCAATTTTTGCGGATATACAGTCATAAAGGTTTAGACTTAAGTCATAGTTAAGCACGTGAAAAGCACATCCCCATCGTATACTTTTTACCCTATTTTCATTCAGAAAGAAAAGGTCCTGTCTAATCTGCCTTGACTCTCAGTAAAAGTACCTGATTTTGCAACCGATCAACTTTCGGTAAGCTCAGTTCCTACGGAGCAAGTAAAGACCTTGTTTGCACTAGACTGTACGTAAAGACAGTTTTATCATATCACTGCGCATGCACTTAAAGCAATTTTAAATTGTAAATTACCGCTAATTAATAGTAATT
>JAHWFO010003207.1:0-11557 GCA_023313115.1 Rhysida immarginata
GCCCCCCCCCCAAGAATCGTGTCTCACTGATGGTCACCCATCCAGTGACTAGCCGTGCCTGGTGTTGCTTAACTTCACAGAAATTGAGTGCTCAGTGGAAGCTCACCAGGGCACGGCCTCCCCCATAGTAATTTTCTTCTTGCAAGGTATCTTGTCCGGGGCTATCAGTTTGATCATCTCTGTGACAAGATTCAGGATCAACAAAAAACAAACGATGAATAGGACTTAGAAGACTTTTGTCAAAATAGGTGATCTAGTAATTGGCATACAAGTTGAAATAATTAATAAGTTAGACTTAAAATCATCATGTTTCCTTTATTATAAATTATTTCACATTAATATAGTTTTTTTAAACAGGTTATGTCAATTACTAGTGACACTACTATCTGTATTCTAGTAGTTGACCTTGGGTTAAAATAGTTACCACATTGGTCATCTAAATTATTCTATTACTACTAGAAGTATTGTCCATTAATCACACAAAACGGCCCACGTAAAATTAATAAGAAGTATTACATAAAATTCTTGAAATAAATTCAAGTGATCAAACACTCGCCTAGTGATTTGTTAGAGTTTTCAACTCAGTAAGGCATTGAAAATCAACACATGGTTGCAGCTATGATATGAAGCTAAGTTTCTTAGTTTTTTACTGTTCTAAGAAGCCTAATACATTGTTTAATACCAGGTGGCAGCAGCAATCCCTTTTTTGCCCTTTTAACTTACTTAAAGGCCTTAAATCATATACTGTCAATTACTGATACGTTTACCCTACTTAGGTATTTTCCCCTTAATTTTGAATGTCTTAAGTCATCCGTGTGATGTTTTCAAAAATGCCGTAATAACAAGGCTACAGTTGAAAAATTTAATATATCACGTTAAACCATCATAAACTCAAATATGCTGCTTATTGAATAATTTTGGGCATTTTACGACTAGAGTAGGCAGACTATAAATTTAGGATAAAACTTCTCAGAGAAGACATAAAATGCGATAAGACCGTTAAAAGCTCTTGAAAAACATCAAATTATTTATCATTAAAAATTTTAATTTAACTTTTACGACAATAATAAATGCTGCCAAAGTTACTGTCATTTGATGACTAAATAAACAGTGAAACTAAAGCCTTTTTTAATGTAGATTATATTTAAACTTTATTTTAGAACATTTGAGTAGCTGCCAAAAATTAATATACTCCACTAGTTGTTAGGACATCGATATCAATCTTGAAATAAATGATAGGGGAGGTAAGGAAGTAAATTAATACAAGGTGAATCTAATGTTCAGCAACCCATATTACTTAAATATCTCTTGAACAGAGAAAGATACCAATACAAAATAAAATTTATTGTATGTGACTTACAGTAAATGTAGAAACCGATAACAATTCTATGCTAAGCACAACTCTACTCGACGACAGGTACGAGGGGAGATCAAAAAGTAAGTTGCAATAAATCGCCGCAGGAGCGCGCTGTGTGTCGCAATCTTGGGCAAAGCGGAGAAAGGGACATTAACTGCGCAGATGTCGGATAGGACGGTTGCTGTGACTTCCCGTCGTGTTTTGTGCGACTAGTTGGGCGCCATAGTCCGTGGTCAAACGGATGGAAGCGTGTGTTTTATTATCACAGAGACATGTAGAGTATATGATTTTCCTACCTTCGATTATGTTAAAGATTACGCGAGACTCTGAGTTTTCTTTCGCTGTTACAGATGAAAATCACCCGGTGCATCATTTAAGATCGTGGATGTCAAATACTGACAAAAATCGTCAGACAGAGGTATAAAATCTGTGCTGAAAGAATTTCTAAATGGTTGGAGGCCTATTTCCCGTATAACACTATTATAATGTGGAATTCACTTACTTATATTGAACGTAGTCAAATAGTAGCATGTAAAGATAGCAAATGTGTGAATCATAAAGAACATATTTCTAGGATTGTATCACTGGTAGTTTGTAATAGGCGACATGATTAACCTTACTAGTTATGTACTTATTCCATGTTGGAATGCAAAAAAAAAATTTTTTAATTATTGACTGTGGACGGGGGATATTTGAAACGAATTTTTTCTTCCATTTTTCTGAATCTGATATTAATCATTCGATAAATCGCTGCAATTTATGGTCAGGGAAAATGCTTCTTCAGGAATTTAAGAGCGGATCGTTGGAAAAGGCCAAGCATCGGTAAATGTAGCACTGTCCGCCTTGCTATGTCTAGTATAGTGGAGCATTATCAAGATTACAGTCTATCTACATGATGATCCCCATACAGGACAGGAGGAAATGGAAAATATTAGAGGAATAGAACTCCCTTAAATTTTCCGCATATTACTACCGGCGACCTAGACTTGTTCCCAGAATTTAAAAAAAAATACCTCTTAGAGGTCGCCAGTTTCGTGATATTCAAGCGCTTTTTCTCGGAATACTTCGCTTGACTGCCGATATCAACAGAGGTGGAAACAAGTGCAAAAAACGACAAGAGATTACATTGAAGGAGTATAATTGTACGATCCAGATAATCGAATCTGTTTTCATTTTATAAACACGTTGCCACTACTTTTCATCTTGTATATCCAAAATGTTATGCGTAACAAAAGTAAAGTTGGAAGGAGGGCTCTAAATGTTTTGTAGAACAACGGCTCTGCGTAATCATCTCTAAATTTACTCTCTCAAAAGATGCATTCTTTACACTCATCTATACTACCACATGAGAGAAGCTTGGGGGGCGCAGCAAATAGCCTCCAGATTAATCGGCTCAATGATCGAATGTCGAATAGAAACGAGTTGACCATTTAAGTGTCGCGTTAAACTGCTTCACTCGCTTCGACAGGCTTATGAGATAAGCCGATTTGTACCGAAGGCTATCGCTCCATTTGCCCTCACTCGCTTGCTTGTCGCACACAACAGGCGATCACTTTGCAACAGAGCACATTAATGCGACGAAATTGGCAAACGAAGATCGAATTCCAATTTCAAGAGCGCCGTGATTGAAATTATAAAGGTATCAAAAAGTAAATAAACCTATGCCAAGTAATCTTACTAACAAGCTTACTAATTCTACTAAGAGTCACGTATAAGTAATTTAGTGATGAGGATTTCATTTTAGAAAAGACAAAGCATATAAGACAATACAAACTTTTAAAACAGATAAGGAAAGACTCTACAGACATATCTCAAAAAATTTTATATGGATTTTCGTTGTTAATTATAGGCTAGAATAATTCCAAGAAGTGGAAGACTGAAGCGTAGAATAATTCACTTTCTTTAGAAAAACTTCGTTGCTTGCGAAAAAAAGCCTTAAATATGCGCACTTTAATTAAGCCAGGAAAAGACCAATTTTTAAACAACTGCGAGATATTTTTAACTTAATTATTAAGAGTATGACTAATGAACTTCACTAATGAGCCTTTCTGTTTAATTCTAATATTCTCAAACAATTTTCGAGTAGAAAAACTTTTAGTTGAAATCTCAATTCTCAAAAGAAAAATACGCTGAGTGTTGGGTGAAGAAACATCCTTCATATTTCGTTGTAATGTTTGGTAAGGGGGGGAAAAACTGAATTTATGTTGATTTAATAGGACTACTTAAAGGAAGAAGGGGAGAAGAACATATTTACTTTCGATGCTGAATTCATAAAGCAATTAAGAGCAATTAATTATTGTAATTAGGATAAGCTTTAATTCCAACTTAAAAGTATTCGTCTTTCGGGAAAAATTTATGACGACAAATATGTTTAAAAAAAAGAAAAGGAAGAGAAAATATTTCGAAATTAAGATTATTAAGATTAGTGCAAAAATATTTGCTTTAATTAAGATTGCAAATAATATTCTTAATTAGGAAATAAAGAGAAAATAAGATGAATATTAAGAAGAACGGAGAAGACTTTAGTGGGATGTTCTTTAAAACGCTTCTGCAAATTAAACAATAATAGGCGAGGGTGGAGATGGAAAATCGATAGGCGTGTTATTTCTTATTTTTCTTAAAGTTTCAATTCGTATTCTCCGAAGGAAAGCCGAAATGGTTTTCATATTTTTCTTTATGAAATTTTAAATTGCACTTTCTATTTAAAAATTACTTACGGAAAAAACGGCGAAGAAAATTCCACGGAGAGTCACATAATTTAAACTTTCAGAAGAAAGATAATAGTTAGGTGTCCATTTTTTTTTAATTAAATTAGTTTTTCGTTACGATCTAATATTTCAGACGACGAGTTTAAAGAAGAGCAAACCGAATTTTTTTACCGTAAATTTTTCCTTCGCAAAGTTTTACTTGGCTACATTTCCAAAGGTTTCTTATATAGAAAAAATAGATGAATAACTTTCAGACATTTATTTAAATTCTTCGTTGTTAATTAAATCTGAAATTCAAGAATTCAATTAAACAGCTGATAGAGCACTGAGATCCATAAAAAAGGATCCTAATAAGTTATTAAATGCTGACAAGGGACCAATCCCAAAGTCTATTCTTTTGATTAATTGAATCTTAATTTTTAGTTTTCCTGTTCCATTTCTGGATTTTTCTCCTGTGGTTTTTTTCCTAGAATTTTCTCTTGTGATCTTTCTATATTTTCTCTTGTGATCTTTCTATACCTTCTGTTGAACTCAACCAATGAAAATAATTTTAGCCATTTACCACGATCCTCTCTTTTACTTCTCTAAAGTATATGATCTCATGATGGTCTCAACCTTGTAAAAACATTATGGTTGGTCTCAATCTTACCGTTGAGAATGAAGACATAGCCTTTGAAATATGTATTCGGCGTTCCGTATATCGGATGTTCTTTTGTAGTAAGAATTTTTTTTCTTAATATATAGGAATTCCACGCCACGGTTCTTTCTTACTTTTTCATTTTTCGTTGTTATACTGTACAGTTATTATAGACTATCTCCAATAACGAATACTCGCTTCTCCAACTACAGAGGGCGGATATCCATGTCACTCAAAGGAATGGAAAAATAATGACTATCAAAGGCTTTCTCGTTACATTCTTCACATTTGAATAACTCAACAAGAAAAATGTCACATTAGTTAGATATTGTGATTTTATATCTTTCTAAAGTTTAACGTCACGTTTATATTTGATGCACCTTTCTAATGGATTAAAATTCTTATTAACTAAATTATTATTAATTAAATTCCGGCATTTCTTCTAAGTGCTCTTGATATAATCAACGCAATCCTCTGCTGTCTATTTTGCTTTTACCATTTAGCATTTCTATCGTAATGAACACATTTCTCAATAAAAGTTAAAAATTCTTGCGCGTTCCAAATCAATACGCTTTTTATGCTTCTGAAAATTTAGTCCTTAAAATTCACAAATTTGGCTGCGTGAATGAGGAGCGCTAATCGTTTGCTTCATTAGCTTGTTTGCACAAACTTAATGGCGACATTTCTATTGAAAAATTCAGATATAAACCGATTTTGAACTGTCAAATGACAATTTTTTCCTATTCATAAATAATGAAATTTTTACTTAGAATGTTTATAATGAATACCTGCCTCGCTTTTGACGCTCCAATTTCGTTGAAGAGAAATAAATTGCTTCTGACGAAGCGTGTCCAGTAAGTTCGCCATAGATAACAATTTAGCAGCTACAAAATATGCTGAAAGATTCCAAAACCGCATTAAATTGAATTTTAATTGTAACGATATATTAATCACACCATAGGAAAGAAGAACACCTAATAATGTTGCGCTTTTAATGCGAGCCGTTATAAGGTTTCTTTTCGCAAAAGGGAAGAATATCGCGGAAATTCATGGGGAAATGGTAGACGGTGCCAACTGTCTGAACTATTCCAATATGTGCAAATGGTGTAAAATGTTTCGGGAAAGAAGAGTTAGTCTTGCCGATAAACAGCGTTCTGGGCGGTCTGCGTCAGCGGTAAAACCAGCCGTTATCGAGGACATTGACAACACAATCGGAGAAAACCGTCGCATTTCCTTGAAAGAAGTGAGTGAAATCTTTCACGTATCCTATGGATCTGCCTGGGATATGGTGCATGAGAAGCTTGAATAGTCAAACATCTATTCGCGTTGGATAGATGTTTGATTCCAAAAGAAATCAGTTCGCGTTGGATTCCAAATAAAGTTTGACATCAGAACAGACCAGTCTGAAACACCTGCAGTGATACAACCAGAAGGAAACTGCGTCTCTGAATAGCACTGTCACAGGAAATAAGTCCTGGGTCTTGCACTTCGCACTTGAGCCTAAAACTGTAAGCATGGTGTGGAAACATCTACATTCTCCGGTTTGCAAAAAATTCCAAGTTTCTTCTTCAACTCGGAAGATTATGCTTATAGTTGTTTGGGATATGCAAGGCATCCTACTCGCAGAGTTCTTGCCTCGTGGGTCAACCGTCAACGCCGCTACTTATTGTGAAACGTTGACTAAATTGCGGCGTGCTATTCGGGATAAGCGACCAGAAAGAGGAAACTATGTTCGACTTCATGACAACACACGCCCGCATATGCCCAACGTCGTCAAAGCAAAAATGGTCCGTTTCGGTTGGGAAGTTCTGGATCACCCAGTCACAATATAGCACAAGTGAGTGCATGATAATGCAGTATATTTTAAAATATTAAAACATAAATAAGCGGAATAAACAACTGAAATAGTTATTAAACTTAACAAGCAGTAAAATGATTTTTAATGCAATTTTTGCATTTCATTATCAGACCAAATGAAATCTTCAGACGATTCCATTTGGTCTCACTGAGGTAATTCAGATTTCTGATGACGTATATTAAACAGTTTGAAACACGCAAGCCAGTGAACCTGGTGGCGGGTCACAGTTTGAACATCGCTGGTTTAACGGAACACTTTCTAAGACAATGGTTGGGAAAACTTTATATACGCGAGAGGGTTATCTCCTATATTTTATTTAATTTAAAAACCCAACACAAAATTAAAAAATAAACAAACTTTTAATCAACAAAGACCATACGTTCACTATTGGTTATGTTAGTTTATATGAGGATCAGTCAAATAAAAACGAGATTATACAGAGTGATTCAGTCAATTTCTGACCATTTCAGTACTATGATGTATTGACCCATTAATGTTTACAAACTTAGCATTTCAGTATGATATTTTAGGCAGTTCGGAGTTTTTATTCCCGTGGAAAAGTTTTGATGATATGCTCAATGTGGCCGCCACGAATGTTTTGAACTGCTCGCGCCGAATGGTGAAGTTTTTCACAACTCTATCCAGGATTTCTGCATCCACAAGGGTGCAGCAGTCGACGATGCTTTGTCGCAGCTGGTCTAGGGTTCTAGGTGCTGTAGTGAACACACTGTCTTTAAGGAATCCCCAGAGATAAAAATCACATGGGTTTAGGTCAGGACTCGCAGGCGAACAGATTTTTTGGTAGGGGAATCGACCAACCTTGTGCGAACATTTTCGACAACTTCGGCCGTTCAAACACGAGCTTCGCTCCCGCCTTTTTTCTTGCCTTTAACACATCCAGTGGCACGAAATTGCCTGACAAAATCCATGATTGCTTGCCTACCTGGTGCGTCTCGACACTTATACTACTTCCGGAACTTTCTTTGCACGGTTACAGGTGATTTTGTCTCGAAATACCATTTGACAACCTTGCATTTCTGCTCTGTTGATAAAGTGGGCGCCATTTTTCAACAATACGATTTTCATGCAGCGCCGTTGCAACAATACAAACTCCAACTATTTAGAAATTCGATATGGCGCTCATATTCTTTCAATTGTTTATCCCTAATGCATGTCATTCGAGTGAAATGGTCAGAAATTGACTGAATCACCCTGTATTAATGACAGCAAGAATATGATTTTAGATATTCACGCGAGTCGTTAGTGTACATAGAAACTTGGTTGTATGCGGTTCTCAAAGCAAGACGTGAGATAGAGTAATGGCATTCGTCATCCAAAACACGAGGCAGGAGGAACCGCGCGCGGTGTTGAAAGGACCTATTCGCATTGAGTTCAAACCTAAGGGCAATACCGTTAATGCGGATCGATGCTGCGAAAGTCTGCAACTTTTGCGAGTGGCCATCAAGAACAAACGGCCTGGAATGCTGACCGCTGGAGTAACCCTGCTTCACGACGACGCCACGTCTCATACGGCATAACAGGACAACGGAGAAGCATATGAGGATGCGATGGAATGTCCTAGAGCAGCCTCTCTACAGTCTTGACATGCCACCGTGCGATTTTAACGTTTTCGGACCGTTGAAACGACGTTTGAAAGGACGACGATTCACATCGGACGCTGAGGTCCAACAGGAAGTCACGGCTTTTATACTTCAGCAGCTAAGGGAATTTTATGAGAAGGGAATCCGTCAACTCGTGGATACATGGGATGCTTGCCTTAACGCTCACGGTGTTTATTTTTAAATTTGTTCAGGTAGTTACCAACGCCTTTAAAAATCTCGTTTTCATTTGACTGGCCCTAATATAAAGGGATTTCTCCCAAACCTTTCTAACTTCGGTTCCCATCTATACCCGCTGAAGAGGAGGGCTTGGCTCTCGAAATATACATACGTGTCTGTATTATTATAGTTCTATTATATGCTATTGTTTGTTAATGTTATTAAAGTCATCGCGCGATGTGCAGATAGTTAACATTAACCCTGTGTTCACATTAAAAAGATAATACGTAAGTACATTTTACAATAATTATAAATTACGTAAATCCCTCCTTATAATGGCATTATTATTTAATTAAAATATATAGTATAAAGGATGAGAATTGTGAAGGAAATGAACGAGTCGTCAAGTGTCGCCATGTTTTAGTTTCTTCTCTCATTGCCGCCATGCTTTAGTTTCTGTTGAGGTTTCGATTTAGCGGGTATTGGTTTCGATGTCATCCAGTGACGTCAAAGTACGCTTGCGCAGTAAGGCAATTTTTACCACTTCCGGCAAACTGACCCCCACCTTGTACTAGATCACCTTGGGTATTCCCTATGGGCACCCGGGTGGTGCACCGCGCTTAGGGGAGGGGGAATCGGATCGGGGTTTAGTGCCTAAAATTAGAAGTCCTTTCCGAAAGAATAGAGGAATTCTTGATAATGCTGTTTTTATTGATGTGTTATTAATATCTACCTTTTCTTCCAACAGCCATTCAGGTCGACTTACCTTAAGAGGTTGCCGCTTTCCAAAATCGCGGTCAACGGCCTCAACTTTACCAACCAAAACAGTTTCGCAGGTTGCCCAATGTACCATCAACTTATCTACACAAACCAGCCTTTAACTCGTCCAGTCATTGGAGAGAACGAACATAACTGCGTCGAAGAACTTTACCGGGACAAGGATGATAATCGAATAGAAAACTTATTGAATTAAAACGAAGACCACGTTACATCACTTTGTATAAATACATATTTGGACTTTAGTTGCAAATGCAATGTTTCATTATCCATTAAACATTGATTTAAAACCTAAAAGCTTATAATCCCCTCTTCCGTTCTGATACGATTAAAATTTACTCTGCTTATATAATTTTAACGTGACAAAAGATAATGAGGAAGATTGTTGCCCTGGGTTTCGTTTCATAAATGTTAAAGAGGAAATTTCCATTATTTTTAATGATGGATAAATCTAAAAAGTTCAATATTCCATTATCCATGCCATTAATTTGAAAGTCAAATCCAGAAATTGAAGAAGCATAGGTTGTAATAACATTCAAGTCATCCAATTCAGTGATAATCAGAATGTCGCCCACATATCGGGTCCAACATTTCGTATTTATTAATGGGGAGCTATTTATAATTCTTTTTTCCCATGTGTCCAAATAAACATCCGCAAGAAAAGGAGAAAAAGGACTGCCCATAGGCAAACCCCCTAATTGCTTATAAACTCCGTAAATTTCTGAAGTATTGTCAGATGAATACTCAAGGAAGATAGAATGCAAATTAATCGTAGAAGACAAAATAAATTCATCGCAGCGTAGAGGACAACCTGCACCACTCACCAGCTTAAGGATTAAAGAACAAGAAGAAAATGAATTTAAAAGAAATAAAGGAGGAAATGAATTTGCAGCTGCCTTTTCTCAAGTGTTATTTGTGAAACTTCATATCCGTGTTTAATGAGAGCAATTTAAATGTAGGTAATTTTTTAACGTATCTTAGCTTAATTAAAATCTTTACACTGTATTTAACTAGCTTTACTTCCTTTTATTAATTTCAATTTTCCTCTTACCTATTTCCGAACGAAAGCACTTTATCCACGCAAACCATGTTGAATCGATTATGTTTTGCAATATTTCTTTCTTTTTCTCTTCTTTTGAATGAAAAAAATGCCTGTTTTTTATGCTCAAGCTTATTTGGCAATAGAGGAGGAAAAGAAATTATGTTAATAAATAAGGAGGGGGTAAAACAAAAGAAGAGAAGAAAAGGGGATACGAAGAAAAAAGATAATCAGCATTAGGGAAGAAAAAAAAAACAAAAAAACAAACGAGATTCGATCTTGATTTTTTTTCCTACTAATCCCTAATTTTGATATTTTTTGCATTAATTATCACAAAGGCTTCTCCACCCGTCCTCTATTATCTACCTCATTAGCATTTTTCCTTTGAGACAAATATTTTAAGAGGGAATTAGAACTTGTCATCATTAGGAAACCTTCTAATTCCATTCTAAAATATTTGTCTTTCAGAGACAAGATGCTAATGAGCTCTATATGAGCGGGGAGGAGGGGGGAGGAATCTCATCTAAAAATCCCATATTTGAAAATAAGAAGATAGAACATTACTCATAATGAGAATTTCAGATAGCGATTAGTTTGCTTTTTTAAAAAATAACAAAAAAATAAATTGTTATCATTAGCAATCAGTATACAAAATCCAATCTCTTTTATGGGAATTAAATCATGTTTTGGATTAGTGTTTAAAAACCATCGAATTTTTTGTACCCACTTCTTCGGAAAATATAAAAATATTTATGTGCCGTAAAGACTTCCATTTATAAGGAACTTTAGCAAAAAGCTACTTATAAGAATGCATGCTACTTAAACAGAATTGCCGTCTGCCGTTTGCACGATAACTTAAAAACGTATTAACTTTTTCAAATTCTGTTTTCAGAAATATGACCATCAAGGTCTTATCTCGGCCGTATCAACTTTTCAGAATTTTTCGTGGACCTCTTCAATGACTGTAAAGAATACCAAGATAATGACATTCATATAACAATCGATTTGTCAAGAATGAATATATTGTTACTTTCTGTTCATTTTTTAGGCATTATTGACATCGGCACGGGCACGTGAAATCGCTTTATCGACGCACGATTGCTCAAGTGCTCAACTATCAAAGCCTACAAGATTTATAAAGCCTGCCCATTTGGCTTTCCTCCATTGTTCAAATGTGTCCCGAAAAAAGCAGACACAAATGGATAAAAACTAGCACCGCTTAGCGGCAAAGTTAACATCGTTTCAGTCACTTCTTAATTACAAATAGATTACAATGATAGGGAAAGCTTCCCCACTCACACTTCGAAAAAAAAATAACATAGAATATCAGTTTTTTGTTGAAAAATCAAGTAATCTTTATTCAGTTTTAACATTTTTCATAACTGCATAAGCGACTGAAACAA
>JAHWFO010003219.1:0-18183 GCA_023313115.1 Rhysida immarginata
ACAAAGATAGATTTGAAGACGGAGAGCTTGGCTTTGTTACCCAGCTCTCGTTTCGTTACCACGGATCGCCACAGTTCACGTCTGACACAGCTTGCTGCACCGATCCGAGCATCCAATTCTTTCTCCTGCCGTCCATCACTCGTGAATGCAATCCCGAGATACTTGAACTTCTCCACCTGTCTCAATGAGGCTCCCCTAACATGGAGAGCACACTGAGCAGGCTGTCTTGAAAGAACCAGAACTTCGGTTTTAGCCACACTGATCTTCATCCCAGCTTCTTCACATTTGGCTGCAAACCGGTCTAGTGCATGCTGAAGGTTCGTGCGAGAAGACCCAAGCAGGACAAGGTCGTCCGCAAAGAGCAACCTCTCCACCAGGCAGTCGCCCACACAAACACGCTCATCGCCTCGGCTGCCCCTGTCTATCCAGTCCATAAAGATAATGAACAAGATGGGCGACAGTACGCACCCTTGGCGGAGTCCAACACCCACGGTGAACGGTCTTGACTTAATGCCATTTATCCGGACACACATCTCAGGGCTTTCGTACAGAGACATGATAGCAACCAGTAATTGCCCATCCACTCCATACTCTTGCAACACTTGCCAGAGCTTCTCCCGAGGAACTCTGTCATATGCTTTTTCGAGGTCCACAAAGCAAGCGTAGACCTCTTTTGCATACTCCCAGGATTTCTCAAAGATTTGCCTTAGAGCAAAGATGTGATCCGTCGTGCTTCGGCCAGGTCGGAAACCACACTGCTCCCCCGACAGTTTGGAGTCAACTATTTCCCGACTTCTCTTCTCCAGACACTTAGCGTACACTTTCCCAGGAATGCTGAGCAAAGAGATGCCTCGATAGTTGTTGCAATCTCTCTGATCTCCCTTTTTGAAGATAGGGACCACAATTCCTGTCTGCCATTGCTTAGGGGCCTGTCCAGATATCCAAGCAACTTGACACACTCGAGTCAGCCACAGGATACCATCCTGATTTAAGGCCTTTAACATCTCGGACCGGATTTCATCATCACCTGCAGCTTTGCCAGTCTTCAGGGACTTAATTGCCCATCTGACTTCTGTTTCAGTGATACTACCGTGACTATTCTCCGCTCCAAGGTGCACCTCGTATGCCTCAGTTGTTGTTGTCACCGGATTAAGAAGAGATGCAAAGTATTCCTTCCACCTATGCAATACGCTCTCCTCCGTTTTCAGAAGCCTCCCATCTGAACTCTTAATAGTTTGTGATGAAAGAGACTTCTTTCCACGGAGGCGGCGCACGGTCTGCCAGAACACCTTGTTTGCCGAACCATAGTCTGCCTCCAATTTCTCCCCGAACTTCTCCCAGGCCTTGGCTTTAGCTGTTGATACTGTCTTTGCTGCTGCTTTTCGCGCCTCAGTGTACCGCACTCGACTCGAAGTTGACTTATTTGCAAGCCATAGCAAATAGGCTTCCTTCTTTGCCTTGACAGCTTCTTGGACTTCACCGTTCCACCACGCAGTCCTTTTCTCACCGCCCTGCGCCACACTCAGCCGCTTACGACCACAGCACAAAGCAGCCGAAGTAATCACAGCAGTTTTAAACAACTGCCACTCCTCTTCAACAGTACCACGATCACTGGGTAGTTCTTTGAAACTTGAAGATATGCTATCTGATATCAATTTTGACATCCCTCCAATTTATTTTATGGCCTGTATAGTGAGAATGTCTGGCTAGAGCATGTTCACAGTAATTAGGTCTGATCGCTCTCTTATGTTATTCTAAACGGAAACAGAGAGAGCGACAAGATTGACCAATATACTCGTAATTAACATCACAGTTCGAAAAGGGGATTTTATAAATAACATTATATTTGGAACCTAAATAACGAAAGGCTTGATCTTGTTCATACAATTCTTTAAAATTATAATTAATATCATTTTCAAAATTATTATTAAAATGCATATGAATTATAAGTTAAAAGTTTTTACCAGCAATATCTTTCATTATCTGGCCCATTTTAAAGTTTTTTTCGAAAAAGGAATATTGATCTTAAACTATCTTAAATTTTAATAATAATAAGTTGAATGTTGGCATTTCTGTACTAAAAACTTATTTTTATAACACAATGCAATGACGAAGTAAGAAAATTGTTGGTCACAGCAAAAAAAATTAATTAATTTTGTCACATGGAGTCGGAGCGCAAAATTATTTTGATCCAGCGCTGCTAAAGTTAAAAAAAATAGCACTAAAAAAAGGAAACGATAATATATTTTTTAAGTTTTAAAAACTAATGAATAAAAGAAATTTGGCTGTCAACGCAAAAAACAAAATTGCATTGTCCATATCTCAAATTATATTTAACCAATTTTCAATACATTTCATTTTTATTTTTTCATGAAGCACATTAATTAGCGTATTACAATTTGGTAGATATTGAAAATATGTTTTTTCTTATTTTTGTTTTAGTTACGAGCACTAACGTTAAGAAGACAAGCAAGATAACAGAAAGTACGTAATATGAATACCTAATTTTTCTTATATACAATATCTGAACTGTGAATGTTTCCAATAAAAGTGCTACCTGAATATCCTTAAAATAAGCATTTCCCCTAGTCAAAATACAAGATGACCTACTAAATAATTATCCTAGGTAATAAACGTATTCGGCAACTTAGATCTGAGGCGCAAGCTGTTCTGACTGACGGACTGCTCAGAAAACGTGCTCGTCTCTCCCGAGAATTGTAGGAGGTGTGCCGAAATATTCCTCAAATCTGCCGCGAGACAAAAAAGTTTGAGAACCTCTGCACGATAGTCATGTGAATATTTCGCTATCAAAACTTGACATTTTCCCTCCTACTACAGGAAAGTGAATTTCATTTCTTCGCTTTCGAAAATGACAATAGTTGCTGTTAGTAGCTTATTGTCGTTAACACTGTTTCAATGGGCTCGGGCAGTGACTATTTAATTACCAATCTCCATACAATGGAATCAAGCCAAAAACTGTGGACACAACTATAGAAAGAAAAATAACTCCAAAACCACTATTCCACATAATAAATTTTAATGACTCAGATGTACATTTCGGAAACGAAGTTTCCTTCATCAGTGAGTAAAGAACAACAAGAGAAGCCGAGTATTTATAATATATAAGAACCAATCAAAAAATTGTACAACAAATAATACAAAAAAACGCGACAATCAAAAGAAAACAACCAATACAAACTACCTTCTTAGCTTAGCCCTATAAAAAACAAACAACACCCCTCCCCCCTCCCCCCACAACGGATAAAAGCAAAGTCCGGTTATAAGAGCTAAAAGGGGAACCCTTACCCGAAACTAGTAAATACAATTTGAAGTTATTCATAGATGTAGAGATGTTAAAATGTTATACTTCCTAGAATCGATTGAAATTGTAAAAAACAAAGCAACCAAAAGAACCCTGAATAGCGATGATGGCCCCATGCCAGTGGCAGAATGGCTCCCTTTAGCAAAATTTTTTACAAAGTAATTTACTAGTATTGTTGTCCTTGTAATTTACTATTAAATTGTATTTACTAGTTTCGGGTAAGGGTTCCCCTTTTAGCTCTTATAACCGGACTTTGCTTTTATCCGTTGTGGGGGGAGGGGGGAGGGGTGTTGTTTGTTTTTTATAGGGCTAAGCTAAGAAGGTAGTTTGTATTGGTTGTTTTCTTTTGATTGTCGCGTTTTTTTGTATTATTTGTTGTACAATTTTTTGATTGGTTCTTATATATTATAAATACTCGGCTTCTCTTGTTGTTCTTTACTCACTGATGAAGGAAACTTCGTTTCCGAAATGTACATCTGAGTCATTAAAATTTATTATGTGGAATAGTGGTTTTGGAGTTACCAATCTCCATGTTTATTTTCAAGCAGGCTACGTTCGGTTGAGCTAATTTGCGTGATTTAGGTTGCTGAAACATTTATCTAATCATCTATTCTACAGGTCGATGGCGCTGCAATCTCACAGTCAGTCACGTCAGTTTCTGGTGCACTTTGACTGCAATCTCAAAGTCGCGTTCGGGACTTTGACTAACAAGGAGAGGGCCCCAACGAACAATCGAGTTTTCTGATGCCCTTTAGTAGGATGGTAGTCTGATATGCCCTTTTCGTAAACCAAGTGCGCAGCCTCCAACTTGGCCCATTTTCGATAAAATCCCTTTTAAAGTCTGTCTTATATTACTAGCGTAAACTGCATCTGGACAACTGTGGATGTATTAATGACAACGGCGAGCAGCCAAGTAGCTAACGTTCCAGCGTACGAGAACGTGGGTTCGAGTCCACGCGTTGACTTTTTTTTTTTTTGTTTTAATTTTTATAACGCTGCTTTTAACGACGACAGTTCTTTCGGTTATTTCCGAAAATTTTTTAAATGTAAATCAAATTTCTTTTCGGAATGCATGAAAAAGGAAAACTGCAACTGCAAGATTAGTCCTGCATTCATCCAATGCTCTTTGTGTCGCACACATTTGTGTTTCAAATGGTTTTTTGAAGAATACCATCCAGCACGTTATATTCGACAAGCCTAACTGTAAATATTCTACAACTTCGAAATTATTTGTTAAAACGATTATTTTATGTTATTTTATTATAGCGCCCAATATGGGCAAGAAGCAAAGACATCAAAACCTGAACATAAGAAGAAATGAAAAGTTAAACATTAAAAAAAATTGTTTTTTCTTTAAAATCGATATATGTTTATGAATTATTTACACTTTTATAACAGATATTATTATCATAATTATTGATTTAAGGAGTTTAAATGATTAATTTAAATTTAAAATGAGTTTAGTCTCCTTATAATGGGGAAAATCGTGAAATAATAAAAACAAAATTAAATTAAAGTCACCAATCTTGAAGAAACTTGGGAGATGAAAGAAAACTCAAAGGATGTTGAAGATGTTGATGGTAGAAATAAAACCAGTCTATTGAGGATGTAGATGAAGTTCTTGTGCAGATAATGTTGATAGGGGAAAACGATAATCTTGAAGTACAGATGAAATTTTGAAGGGTTGATCCGAATATTTGGGATAAATTTCATATAAAAACGTTTTCGAGAATTTTTTTTCTCATCATCAGTTGATTAAATATTTTTGAATGTTGAAAACAGTTGAAATTTAACAACATACCACATTACTTATCACAATATCCACACACCAAAAAATTAACACTATTAAACAATATTTACAAAGAATAAAAAATCTTACATCCCCGAAATATATTCCTACAAATTTAAAAAAACTTAAACTGAACCTAATAAAAAACAAATATCCAATAACTTTAATAAACAAAATTTTAATAGATGCGTTTACAAACAATACAACAAAAACTATACCAATTCTACAAGAACAACAAAAAAGATATTCAATACAATACAATAATAAAGTTTTCCACAAACAGAAAAAAATATTAGAACAAATACCAAACATAAAAATCATACCAAAAATAACAAATAACATTACTAAAACATTAATAACCATCACCAACCTAAAAACAACAATCAATCAAAATAATAACACAAATATCAATTTCAAAGAAATATGTCAAAATAATAAAGAAAAATGGAACACTAGAAATATAATTTATCAAATACCATGTAAAAATTGTGAACATATCTACACAGGTCAAACTAAACGACAATTAGAAATAAGATTAAAAGAACATGAAAGAGCACTTCGCCACCAAGACAAAAACAACCATTTAGTTAATCATTGTATCAAAGAAAACCACACACCAGATTGGAATAACACAAAAATCATTGGAAAAGAAGAAAATTATAAAAAAAGGTTAATTAAAGAAACAATAAATATCATTACAAATAACAAAAATTTAGCCAAACCATCAATAGAAATAAACAATAAATGGACACTACTTTTTAACAACAATCACCCTAATATACAATAGCCAACAATCATAACCAACAATTACAGTCAACTTAGCTTCATCACCTTTATATCAATTGTTAAATTCTTATTTCAACTGTTTTCAACATTCAAAAATATTTAATCAACTGATGATGAGAAAAAAAATTCTCGAAAACGTTTTTATATGAAATTTATCCCAAATATTCGGATCAACCCTTCAAAATTTCATCTGTACTTCAAGATTATCATTTTCCCCTATCAACATTATCTGCACAAGAACTTCATCTACATCCTCAATAGACTGGTTTTATTTCTACCATCAACAACATCTTCAATAGACTACATCCTTTGAGTTTTCTTTCATCTCCCAAGTTTCTTCAAGATTGGTGACTTTAATTTAATTTTGTTTTTATTATTTCACGATTTTCCACATTATAAGGAGACTAAACTCATTTTAAATTTAAATTATCATAATTAGTTGAAAATGTCTTCCTTATTGCTCTTACTTGTTAAAAATATTTTTTTCATTATAACAGCATATTAAAACAGAAAAATATATTAAAAAGTGGACTATAGCACAGTTACAAAGCATTAAAAGAAAAAAAAATAACAAAAGCCTAACACGGGTGGGCTCGAGATCTTACGGTTCGTACGCCACGACGTTACCTGTTTGGCTGCCGTTGTTGTGATGGTTGTCAAGGTACAGTTTACACTAGTTATATAACACAGACTTTAAAAGGGATTTTCTCGAAAATAAGGCCAAGTTGGAGGCTGCGGACTTGGTTTTACGAAAAGGACATATCAGACTACCATCCTACCAAAGGGCATCAAAAAACTCGATTGTTCGTTGGGGCCCTCTCCTTGTCAGATCAGTTCAGATGCAAGTTAGATAGGTCACTTGATCTAGTCAGATCTGAGTTACCGAATATGCCAAATATACGGCATGCTGTCGCAACTAAACACAGTATTATTCTTCCGTTAAGAATTATCCCAGATAACAGGCTGCTACAAATAAAAAGGGCATTAATTAACAAAAGCGACTTAATACATGGGAACCATCCGTACCTGTATCTCACAGTTTCACAACAAATCGAAATATGTTTACTCACCTAAAGCTACTATTGATGTTTTCAAAACAAGAAACCGTGACATTCAAAATAAACCGCGAAAACGAAAATATATGTGAGCGCACATACCCATCCAAAGACTCTATAGCCATAGTCTTTCTATGGCTTTGTGCGCTCAAATACTTTTGTATTCGCGATTTATTTTGAATATCGCGATTTCTTATGTTGAAAGCATCAATAGCAGCTTAGATGAGTAACATATTTCAATTTAGTGTGAAACTGTGAGATATAGATTCCGATAATTCCCTTGTTAGTGTCAAATTTAAATCTTAACGCGCACAAATCAGACGGGTTATTCAAACATTTTTATGTTTTCGATTATTGACAGAAATCCTGAAGGAAGCAACGAGAACACAGAAAGAATTATACACTGATATCTCACTCCCCTCGCAAGCACAGTGGTTAGACGTGGACCTACCTTTGGAAGAACTGTACATCAACTTGGAAATACATAAAGTGACTACTGCCTATGAAAAGCCTGTTAAAGAAATTCAATTAACAGAACTGTTTGATACTGTTAAAGAAAATAATGAACCCTGTAGAATTCTTGTTGAAGGTGGACCAGGAATGGGTAAGACGACATTCTGTTGGAAACTGTTAAGCGACTGGGGACGAAACGAACATTATTTAGCTTCGAAATTCAAATTGATTTTCCTTGTATTTTTAAGAGATATTCAAGAAAATGAATCCATTGAAGATATTCTAACAAAATCCTATCAATCGGTTGAGCACACAAATGCGAATATTCTCACCTGTTTATATAAATATCAACAATCAGTCCTCCTAATATTGGACGGTTATGATGAGTTGAGCAAGGAAGGACAAAAAATTTTACTTCCTTTGCTTAGAAAAGAAAAGTTTCCCTCTATGTACGTTATTTTGACGTCAAGGACTGGATTGTTTGAAAATAAAAACGAGAAAGAAAATCTAGCGCCAGAAGCTTTAGAAAGAATGAAAGAGACAAAATGTTCAGAAATGTTTGACAAAAGAGTAGTCATCAAAGGAATCAACGAAAATGAGATCGGGAGTTTCTTAAAAAAATACTTTCATAACGTGTCTCCAGAATTAGAGGACAGAATCGGTTTAATTAAAAAGGAAGATATGAGAGAAATTTGTAAGTGCCCATTATTCCTTTTATTATTGGCGACGATGATTGAAATGGGAGAATTAAAAAAAATAACTCCAAAAGTATCGTTGTATAGAAATTTCTTCAATTTCATCATCAGGAGAAATTTAATTAGAGAAAGAAAGTTAGAAGCTGACATAGAATTTGATATTTTAGATTCGAATCAATTTGCTCAATATACTGATTCATTAGTTCAATTCGGAAAATTAGCAATTGAGCATTTAATCATGAACTCCTTAATTTTCAATGAAAATATTTTGAAGGCTTGTGCAGATGAAATACTGCTAAATTTAGGATTTTTAATAAAAACGTCAAAACTTAAGATGCGTATAGCAGAAGTATTCTACGAACCCCTTCATAAGAGCTTCGTCGAGTTTCTGGCTGCTTTTTACTTGTACAATATATTCAAAGAGCATGGCGAGGACGCATTCCTAAAGAAAATTGAAAACGTAGGTAAAAAAGGATTATTACCTACTGGTGACTCTCTCTTCTACGTCTTTATTGGCGGATTATTGAATGATAGAGCCGATCTATTATTCAAGGCTCTTATACCTTATTCCAGTTGGTTTAATTGGGAAAATTTATGTTTCAAAAATATTCTGAAGGAAATTGAGGATATTGACTCCTTTTTCAACTCTTTTACATCTTTGTTCTCTTCATTCGTTCCATCCTGGTATTCATTTGGAGGGAATTTTCATTCTGATTTCTGTTCCTCGCCAATTCACCCACGTCTTTTGAATTATGCGCTCGGGCAGAATTTGATTGAAGTATTACGCTGGACCCCATCACATACATTACAGCTAACTAACACTTTTCAAATCCATTTCTTAGAACTGCATTTTGATTCTGAAACTTCTGAAGAATGCGCTATTGAAGGAAATAACACATTAAACTATAAAACAATCAATCTTGTGTTTGCGAAAACTTTTCGTAGAACTTGCTGGTCGAATGTTATTCGTTTTTCTGATTCCTTTAAAGGAGAAAAAATTTCATTTGGCATAATTTTTGGAAATGAAGGCTTAAATTCGCATGTTTTAATTGCTCTTTATAAAGAATTAACGGAAGGAATATGGGTAGACAGGATGATCTATCGAGTGACATTTAAGTTTAAAGAGAAAGATGATGAAAAGTGTCTTCCACTTTTATCTGAGCTTGTAAAAAACAAAAAAATTACAGACGGAATTCGCGTAGATATTGACATGTCAGAAAGAAATGAAACAGAGAAGGATCTAATCAAAAAAGATTTAGAAGAATTGTTCTACTCAGTCATGAATTCAAAAAATGTTTACGATTTTTATATCCACAATGCAGATTCTTATTTTTCTCCTGTGTTTGATTTTAATCGGTTTCATGGAGACGAAAAAATTCAATTCAAATCTCTTTGGTTTAGTGGTTCTTTGAATATTTTAAAAGGCAATGAAACTGCAAAATTTTATGTTGAAGAAGCTATTATTCTCTGTTGGGGTAATGAGGAAAATAATTCCAATTTTATTCATAATTTACAAGATGTAAAATGGCTATGGTGTAGAATGAAATGTTTCGATTCATTGATTTATAGCAAATGTCATATTTTAAGTGAACTTGAAGAATTAACATTGAGCGTAGATCCTGACTTACCATTGAGTCATAGTATTTCTAGTCTGAAACTTTTACAGGTTTTAACACTAAGTTTCATCGATATTAAAAGAATTTCATCGGACTGGGATTCTGACTTCACTCCAATACTTTCGTCTGTTCCTTTAAGAATCTTTGAACTTATTGAAATTCCTATTGACATTTCGTCATTTAATTGCCTCATTGAGTTCGTCTCTAAAGGTTTGAAGGAAAAAGCAAAGAAAACAGAGTCGATTGCTGCTTCACTGGATGAACTGCTGATATGCTTTAAAAATGAACATAACATTCCTTGGAATGATTTCGAACGATCGATTGCAGTGAATGGAGTTCAATCAATGCTAAAAGAGAATCTACTCCTAAAATTTTCTTGGGTAGATCTATATAGAAACATTCCTCGTGCTCTCCCTCAATCTCTGTTTCCATTCCATGATGACTTCAGGGTCAAAGTTGAAGTATTTGGTGCAGATCGAATGAGTTCTCGTTACTGTCAAAGGGAATATCGAGCGATGGTAACAGAAAATAAATACTGCATCACCGTATGTTAAAGAGTAAAACATTTACACTACATGATCAAAGGAGTTGGGACACCTGTTGCTCTACCGTAAAGCCGCAAAAAGCTTCAATCAATAGTGTGTAGGACCACCCCAAGCTGCTAACACTGCCTCCACCCTACATGGCATAATGTACACAAGTTTACTGTAGGTGTCCACAGGTATTTAGTGGTCATTCCTCGTGATCAGTTCTGGACAGATTTAGGGCGAACCATCCTGGATCTCACACGTCGTTCCAATTCGTCCCAATGATGTTCGATGGGGTTGAGATCAGGACTCTGGACGGGCCAATCCAGTTCTTCACCCCGCATCTCGTCAAACCAGTCGGATATGGATCTTGCTTTGTGGCAAGGCGGATTGTCGTGCTGGAAGAGGAACGGCCCGTCACCGAAGTGTTCCCACAGCACTGGAAGTGCCCCGTTATCCAGAATGGTCCTGTAGACATCAGCATTGAGGTTTCCGTCCACCTTGATGAGCGGGCCCAGTCCAGTCCAGGAGAAACACCCCCAGACCATCACTCCACCACCACCATCACTCCACCCAGACTCTGCCATCTGATTTCTACAACGTAAACCGTGATTCATCACACCATTCCACACTTCTCCATTGGTCCAGTGTCCAGTTCCGACGTTCTATGCACCACTCCAGGCGACGTTTAGCATTGGCCGGAGTGATGCAGGGCTTTGGGCAGCTGCTCTTCCACTGAAACCAAGTTTGTTTTTATTTCTCTCCGGACCGTCATATCACTGACTTCAGTCCCTGTTGATGATCGAAACTCTTGGGCCAAGACATGCAGCGGTTCCTTACGATGCTGCTTTACCACCCTTCGTAGCATCTGTTGGATCTCGGGGGGTCAGCGTTGGTATTTTTTCGGGTCGAGGGCGAATGGTGGTGGTTTTTTTTTCATTGGGATACAATGTTTCCGACGGGTGATTTTGGTTGCTGGAGGATGTGTGACGTTTCTCTGATCTAACTTCTGTCATGGCATACTGATGATATGTCATTTGTTCTACAATTCAACTGTGCTTGAAATGGATCATCCCATTAAAAAAAATTATTAAACAACAAAATTTAAATAATTTTTTTTAATGGAATGATCCATTTCCAGATGTTCACAGGGGTGTCCCAACTCCTTTGATCATATAGTGTATTTCTAAATTAAAATCACACAACAAAAGATATAATTTTTAAAAGGTAACACTTTTTGGACAAAACTTTCTGCCAATTGTTTCTTCAGGTTTGAAAAAAAAAAGTATATTCTAAATGTGAACACACATGTCTAAATTTTGATCAATGCAAACAAATGCATCATCAAGATACGAATTTGCTTTATGGTTTCTAAAGAACATTTGTTTTCAATAATTATTGGAAACATGAAAATCTATTTTATTCTAAAGATTTGGAAATATTCAAATAAAGGAAAATATGGGAACAAAAAATTTATCAAGAATCTTGAAGTAATCATCTCGAGTTGTTGTACTTAAGAAAGGGTAAGCAAATTTTGGCTTCTTACGGTAATTTAATAGTATTATATGTTCCAATATTTATATTTATTTAATTTCATTTTAATTATAAGCAATATTCTGTATGTATTTTGTATATATATATGTAAAAGAAAAAATTTGTATATATTTTGAATATTAAGAAATAAAACGTTGATTAAAATTAATTAATAAAGCTTCTTAATTAATTCAGATTAACATCCTGTTTTAGTCAATTGAATTGATAAGCACGTGAGCATAATCCATTTTTCTGGGGATGGTGAATGGCCAATTTCTCGTCTGGTATCTTTATCATGTACTGTATAAAAACAATTTCAACGCCATCAACATGGTAAATGTCCAGCAACCTTCCTCAGAAAAAATCTCATTTTTGAAATCTTAACGAATATGTTATTGGATTATAAAAAGATAACATATAAGATAACATCGTAAAATGGATACCTGGAGAATTACTAGATGAATCCATCTAAAGAAGCGCTTGCAGATATCGTTAGATTTATGAATAAAAAGCCGTGAAATTATGTTACTGATTTTCATAGCTTTCCCGTGAGAATGGTCATACCAGTTAGACACAAAGATCTCATTAGGATCATTGAAAAAGCAATGGTGGATTTTATACTTCCTGAATTATTTGAATATGACGTCACACTTAACGCGATGTGAGATTCTGGAACGAGACTATTAGTATTCTACAATGACGATGCTTACTTGAAATACAGTCTTCTTTTGTCTGATATGCAACAACAATGGAGAAATGCAAATACCGTCGACGGCCGAAAGAATTTGTCTTGATAGCGTCATGATTAATCAAGTACCATATTTTCTGGGCTGCTATGGCTGAACTAATACCATCGGTAGACCATAGATAGTCTTTTTCATCCATTTGGCTGTCTTAGATATCTTGCAGACTTTTGTGAACCCGTTTCCCTTTCCAACAGAAGAAGCTCCATACAATGACACCACCACCAGAACTTTGTCTTGATATGGCATGCTGTTTCCTTTGCTTCGCCAAAGCTTTTGCCGATGTGTATCGCCATTCGTCAGACCACATAATCTCCACGTTTTCAGTCCAAAGTTGCAGAAATTTCCCTGATCTTTGCAGAAATCAAAGGTTTTCGCAAGTCACTGGCGATTTGGAAGCACTTTAATTCCCAGCGCAAGGTTCTGCCAAATAAACGTGGGAGAAGCATTGGTTAAGGTCATTTTTCTATTGTCTTGTTTCTCCATACGAAGTGATTTTAAACGACAACGGTCTTGCTCATGATTGACTTCTTTGTGACACATTTATCCATTTTTTACTTAGACTGTAGGTCATTTTTTCAAAGCTCGAACACTCTAGGATAGAGTCGCCTGTAGTAAAAGAGTAGTGACAACTCATAGTCGGCGCCATGCTGTGTCGAACTTGTGACACGAATTACTGACGTTTGATTGTTTTTTCCATGCATTTGTTGTGATAGCTCAAGAATTTGTGAAAATAAATATAATTGTATCATCCCAAATGCATGGAAACAACAATCAAATGTCACTAATTCCTGTTACCAGTTCGACACAACATGGCGCCGACTATGAGTTGTCACTACTCTTTCACTACAGGCTACTCTAGTGTAGGATATGCACCTTTCGAAAATCTAATAATCTGTTTCGTTGTTTTCAGTCGTTGCTCTAGGAAGACAAACAAGTTCCTTTTCGAAGTTAGTTAAGTTCTTCTTTTCCTCTCTATGATCAATTTATGTGATTAGACCCCTCTTCTTGAGAGCCAAACTACTGCAAATCCTAATTAGATACCAAAAACAAGTCAATTTAACCGAGTAAGTTACATTGCCAGCATCACCAGTTGTATACCACGGTTTTATGCAGAAATTCCGTAATACAATTGATTCCAACAAGCTTTTTGGTATACCACAAATTGAGTTATCGAGGATTCATCATCCACGAATTCTTGATTGTTGAAATATCTAAAGAAGTGTATAATTAACAAATCCTCACAGATCATTCTCTAATATTTTTGCATCACCAACACTCTCTGTATTTCTAGAAGGTTGTGTCTTTGAGTACATATTAGATTATATTTAGATCATATTGCATCTACAGTGTGAGAAAAAATCACTGGACATAGGTATAGTTCGGAACTGGCGTGTAAAATGAACGATGTGACCGTGCTAGCAGGGAATAAGATGGGTGCTCTATCTTTGGGTACAGTTTTGGTGTTTTGATCGCCATCTTGGCATCCGCCATTTTTGGTCAAGGTTCATTTTCTTACCTGAGAAAGAGGTCAGGTGGCATATCAAATACCACCAGTTTTTTCCTCGGGAGTTAATTCCTGCAATCGGATTTAAATTATCTGTTGTGGTTCACACGTTATTAACAAAAATATTGACATTGCACCATTGTCTGTTGCAGGTATTTGGAGATGGCACTTGAAGATTGGTAATTGGAGATTGGCAGGAGAGGATTTAGCTGATCCTACCTAAAATTGTTGCTAGTTTCAGCGTCCGGCCCCCGAAAGAGAATCAATCACACACAGTACCGTCGCATGAGTGATAACACATTTCAGAGACCCTGAGATCGTTGAACAGGCCGGCAAAAACATCCTTGATAGAAATAAACACATCAATGGTGTTGGCAGCATTTGCAAATTTCCACATCGCAGCACAAGACGGCTTGCAGCTGAGTATGGACTCAAGCCATTCATCCATTGCACGGATTCTGCGTAGCGACAAGTGGCATGCATGCAAAGTTCAGATGGAGCAAAAACTATCCGAGCATGATCCGGATAGACGTGAGGAGTTCTGTACCTGGGCTCTGGACAACTATCAACTGGATCCCTCATTTGCATGTAACATTGTGTTAATGATGTGGCAAATTTTTATGTCCATGATGAAGTGAACCGTCAGAACATGAGGGAGCGATACGAACTCTCATTGGACAGATCCATCCAAGTCGTTGGTGAAATCACTGTGAAAGTGAGGTATGGGATATGGCCCACCCGTTTAATTGGACCAATTTTCATAGACGATACCCTAAATGATGATGAGTATTCGCGAATGCTACAGAATACTGTGTTCCCGTCACTGTTGCCTGAAGATGGCAGTTTCACAAGTGTTTTCCTTGAAGGATGGTGTACCATCACACATGGACATTGGATTGGCCGGCGGGTCTTATGGAGTGGCCACCACTTTCCCCAGGATTCATACCACTTGATTTTTACTTGTGAAGCCACATGAAACAACTTGTGCATGCTGTGAAAATCCAAAGGAAAAGTCACCTTCAGCAAAGCATCCTACAGTCCTGTGACACCATTAATCCCGACGTTCTCCTGCACTACTTAATGAATAGATAGAGCGCCTTGAGCTCTGTGTCCAGCAGCAAGGACTACACATTGAACATATCCTTTACCTATTGTGTTTTTGTTTGGAAAGTGTCAATTTTTTTTTATAACGTGTGAGCCACAAGAGATAACTGAAATTCGATTGCAGGAATTAACTCCTGAGAAAAAAACTCGTGTTATTTGATATGCCACATCACCCCCTTCCCAGTTAAAAATATGAACCATAACCGACAACGCAGATCATGGCGGCCAAACTGCAAAACTGTCCCAAAAGATAGAGCACCTACCTTATTCCCTGCTAGCGTGGTCATGTCGTTCGTTTTACATACTATTTCCGAAATACAGCTAATCCTAAATCCGATGACTTTTGACTCACCCTGTATTTGCATTATGACGATTATTTACATAGTAGCCGTATTTCCGTCCTTGCTTCTTGTTTTCCATTTACAATATCACACATGCTTATAGGAACGTAAGCGCATTGCCTGCGTTTCCTCCTTGCTTCAACAGACATTTCCTTCCTTGCTTCTTGTTTTCCATTCTTACGCCGTATAAGGTTATCGGTGCGTAAACGCATTGTCTGTATTTCCTATCAACAGACTCACACAATGAAAAGAGGTTTCGAGTTGAATAACAGGCCGTTTTTCATGAAGATAAATGTAGAAAAGAAATATAGAAAAAAAATTATGAACAATTTGCATTAATAGCTAAAACCATAAAAGGATAACAATTTGCAAACATTTAGTATTACTGTTAATTATATCCTTCTTACTATCATGGTCCAGACACAATGAACTTTCCTCTTTTCTGCATAAATCTGATTCGACTGCCGATTTGGATCCACTTCAATTTACAGCTCAAGGTTCTGCCACCTATGAGATAAGAAGAGCAGCCTTGATTAGAGTCATTTGTTAATTATTGAACTATTTCTCCGTAAAAGTCGCAACACATTACGACGGTCTTGCTCATGATTGATTAAACAAGAGCTATCCCTTTTAGACAAACATTGTGGATCATTATCCAATGGTTGATTATTCTGGATATCGCACCTTTCGAGAATCCAGTGAACAGCTTCGTTGTTTCAATCGTTAATCCAGGAAAACGAGCATCAACTGTAAGTTCCTTTTCGAAATCAGTGAAGTTCTTCATTTCCTCCATGCTGTTCAAGTTCTGTGATTAGGTTCATCTACTTCTCAAAAAGGTGACAAGTACACGCTTAATCGCTTGACTTCTAAATAAATTGCATAACGTAGCTTTTGCTTTGACCCCTGTTACGGTTAAACGTGACTGAAACGTACAAAGTCCATTAAACGAAAGTGAAATCAAGCGTAAGCGTAGCCGGGATAAAAAGTCCAGTTAAACAAAGGCACTGCGAACTTGTCTTTGGTGGCAGGAAAGTTGAGAAGTGAGGAGAAGGAGCCGTGCGAGCCAAGAAACAAAACGTTGTTTCGTGAGGCTGAAATGCTTAAATTCGTTAACCTCCAACAATGGTGAGAGAGGAGCAAAAGCAGGAATTTTCCACGAGCTTCAATGCGGTTATGATGACAGCCGTACGACGAAAAGGAACCCTCACCGCCGCTTATAAGTAAAGGCAGACTCTTTCAACACTTCTTAGCAGGACGAATCGTGCTTCGCGTAGTTAAAGTGAGTCTTCTGGCAACACCAATTTCAGCAGTCAGCGAATTCCACAGCTTAGTGTTTATTCAAGAGGTGCCAAGCATCATTGAGAAATCTTTGTGCAGCAGTCGTGAACTTTCTATAACGAGGGACCCTGGAGAGCAGCTAAACGTGATAATGCCCTAGGGCCTAACAGCATTTGTGGCAGATTATTTGAGGCAGTCTTCGGACAATTTTAAGGTAGGCTCGTTAAATTCTCCTCTCCTAAATTTAACTCATATTCTCAAATTATCTTTCCGCCACCATATGCGTTAGCTTACTAAATGCGTAGTTGAATGATAAGCTAAATAAACTTAGTTGTTATTGGTTAGCTTATTGGGATTCTATAAGGGTCGTATAAATGAAAACGAAAATTTGTGTGGGAAAAAAAGACGCTATCTTAGAGGAAAACAGAAGAGTGACAATCGATGTCGTGGTTGCTAAAACTTTCCTTAGTTTTGGAACTGTTCACTCCATCATCAGGAATCATCTGCACTACAGAAAAATCTGTGCACAGTGGATCCCGCATCATTTGACATCGGAACAACTTGGAGTTCTAATGGCCATATCCCTGCAACATTTGACTCTCTATGAACAGGAAGGAGAGAGATTTTTCGACAGAATCGTTACAGGGGATGAAACTTGGTGCTTTCATTTCCAGCCCGAAAGCAAATGTCAAAGTCGTCAATGGAAGCATTATGGGTCATCACCCCCGAAAAAATCAAAAGCAATCGGAAACAGCACGGGGTAGGTGATGTTGACCGTGTTTTCTGATCGCAAAGGCCCGATTTTACTGGAATTTCTTGAAAAAGGGCACCACAGTAACGCAGCACGATATGGAGAAACATTGAAGGCACTGCGCGCGGCCATCAAATGCAAGCGTCCTGGACTGCTTACAGAAGGAGTGCTTCTTCTCCACGACAACGCGCGTCCTCACACCTCCAACGGTAGATCTCATCAGAAGTTCAACTGGGAAGCAATGCAGCATCCACCTTACAGCCCTGACTTATCCGCATGTGACTTTCACGTGTTTGGTGATCTCAAGAAACACCTGAAAGGCCGCAGGTTTCAGTCGGACGATGAAGTGAAGGAAGAGGTTTTGGAATGGTTCCACACGCAACCGAAAGACTTCTTCCATAAAGGAATTACACGCCTTCTTAAAGCAGTGGGATAAATGCCTTAACGCATTTGGAGAGTATTTTTAAATTCCTTGTATACACTTTGGATAAAATAAATAATTTTCGAATAAATTGAAATGACATCAGTCAAGTTCCAGCACTCGCATTTGTTGTTATTGGTATAAATAATTTTATTTCACTATAACTGTACAAGACTCGACTTTGCCTTTCTTATGACATCATCAGTTGTAATTGTATATTTTAACAAGGATTTAAAGTTCTTATACAATTGTTAAGAGAAAA